>JAPQNM010000226.1:0-36273 GCA_029783475.1 Metacarcinus magister
ACACACACTCTCTCTCTCTCTCTCTCTCTCTCTCTCTCTCTCTCTCTCTCTCTCTCTCTCTCTCTCTCTCTCTCTCTCTCTCTCTCTCTCTCTCTCTCTCTCCCTCCCTCTCTCCCTCTCCCCCTCTCCCTCCCTCTCCCTCCCTCTCTCTCTCTCTCTCTCTCTCTAACGAGAGCAGCAATGACGTCGTAGTTGCTCCGTGTAATGCCACCGCTGATCCAAATACTAATGCCACTGCTGATCCAAATATTAAAGTTTGTTATGTAAATGCTCGCAGCATCAGAAATAAATTTACAGATCTCGAAGCTCTCGCTGCGATGGATCAGTACCACATCATAGGAGTCACAGAATCATGGTTAGATACGTCGAACAGAGATTACATTGCAGAATTTCAGTTACCTGGTTATACAATCTTTAGCTGTGAAAGAGAGAACAGAATTGGCGGTGGTGTAATCCTATATATTCACAGCTCGCTCCATCCGATCTCCATTAAAACAGAACCCATCAACGGTGTTGACACAGTTTTTATCGAATTAAAGAGTAACTCAAGTAGAAAAATACTCAGACTGATTTACAGACCACCGGGGCGCACCGCTGAAATTGACCGTTTACTATTCGAATCAATCTCCGAAACAATTAGTCAATGCGAGACAATTATTATGGGTGATTTTAATTTGCCAGTAACGAGATGGGGAAATCCGTTACGATCTCATACAGGACACGACCTGTACACGAACTTATTAGAGAGCGAATTACATCAACACGTTCACGAACCGACGCGAGACTTAAATACCCTTGATCTCATTCTTTCAACAAGTAAAGATTTAGTCAGCAACGTAAATGTCAGCCTAGTTTTCAGTTCTAGTGACCATCGGATAATCACGTTCAATTTGAAAATTAAGGAAATAAAAGTAAAAGACAGTAAGGAGTAGGTACCAAATTACCAAAGGGCGAATTTCATCAGAATGCGAACAATTCTAGAAGACACTGACTGGAGTGAACTGTTGTCAGAGTCAGATATTGATAGGACATGGGAGGCCTTTACCACAAAACTGAATGAAGTTATAAGCGTATGTGTACCGTATCGATACAGACGTTCAGCAAGGAAGAACAAACCAAAATGGTGGAATGAAGAGATAAAAAACAGCCTCTCTCTCAAAAAACACGCGTACAATAAGTACATATTAACTAAAAGCCAAGATGACAAAGTAGAGTTTGACAGAATTCGTCGCGATACTAAGAGATTGATAAAGCGTAGCAAGAAAAACCTGGAAGAATATATAGCGGAATCATGTAAATCTAATCCTAAAGAATTTTATAGTTTTGTTAAGAGTAAAAAAGCCCTTACCTGCAATATCGGTCCACTTACTAAAGGACATGGAAATCACACAAATGACGAAAACGAAATGGCTACAATCCTTAATAACTTTTTTGCATCCGTATTTACAGAAGAGGATTGTTCATCGTTTCAACCTCTTGAGATTAGAGGGACCGTAAACTTCTTAAATGATATACTCATAGTAGAAAATGACGTTTTGCAAAAAATCGATAAGATGAAAACAAATAAAACCCCTGGACCAGATAAAATTTCCCCGAGAATCTTGAAAGAGGTCAAGCACCAGATCCGTAAACCGCTTACAATCTTATTCAATAAATCCTTAAGAGATGGTAAAGTTCCATCAGATTGGAAACGTGCAAATGTAACTCCAATCTTCAAAAAGGGAGACAAGTCACAACCCGGAAATTATAGGCCAATCAGTCTGACATCAGTTGTATGTAAATTAATGGAGACAATCATTCGTGAAAATGTGGTGAAATTCCTTGAAGACAACGATATAATAAAACCCTCACAGCATGGTTTTCGTAATAAACGTTCATGTTTAACTAACTTATTAGACTTCTTCCACAATGTTTTTGACGCGTACGATGAAAGCAGAGCAGTAGATGTCATATATCTGGATTTTCAAAAGGCCTTTGATAAAGTACCTCATCAACGATTACTTAATAAACTAATGACTCATGGTATCTCTGGTAGCATTTACAATTGGCTTCTGGACTGGCTCTCTGAACGTAAGCAGAGAGTAGTCTTAAACGGTGTCTCCTCTCAATGGTTAAACGTAAAAAGTGGCGTACCACAAGGCTCAGTGCTTGGTCCTGTCTTATTCTTGATATATGTTAATGACATAGATGATGGGATCACTTGCAAAATATCGAAATTCGCTGACGATACGAAAATTCTCAGCAAAGTAACTACGACAATTGACAGAGAAGTCTTACAATCAGACCTAGATCGACTAACGTCTTGGGCCAATAAATGGCAAATGAAATTTAACGTTGAAAAATGCAAGGTTACGGGCAGAAATATATAGGGTATGAGTTTTAGCAGATGGATGGCTACGGTACCGTTTGTGAGCTGCCTCTCTATCATTGACAGCACGAGAACAAGCAGAGTTAAACCAGGGCTTTTTAGCTTTAGTATTAGAGAAAGTATGAGGAATGTATTGCTCCATGCCAGAGATAATCACCTCTGTTATGCACTCGGCACAAAGAGAAGGATCTCTGACATGGAAGCAATAATCATCCCAAGGAAAATCAGAATAGTACTGCCTCAGGTCCTCCCACTTAGCAGAGTTGAAATGCCAGAAGCACCTCTGCTTAGGCGGGTCCTGAGGCTGCACTGGAGTGATAGGACAGGTAACGGAAATAAGATTGTGATTGGAGGAGCCCAACGGAGAGGAAAGTTTAACTGACTAAGCTGAAGGGTTAGAAGTTAGGAAAAGATCAAGAATGTTGGGCGTGTCTCTAAGGCGGTCAGGGATACGGGTAGGGAACTGCACTAGCTGTTCTAGGTCATGAAGGATAGCAAAGTTGAAGGTTTGTTCACCAGGTTGGTCAGTGAAAGAAGATGAAAGCCAAAGCTGGTGGTGAACATTGAAATCCTCTAAAATGGAGATCTCAGCATAAGGAAAGTGAGATAGAATGTACTCCACTTTGGAAGTCAAATAGTCAAAGAATTTTACATAGTCAGAGGAATTAGGTGAGAGATATACAGCACAGATGAATTTAGTTAGAGAGTGACATTGAAGTCTTAGCCAGATGGTTGAAAATTCTGAAGATTCAAGATTGTGGGCACGAGAGCAAGTAATGTCGCAAGTAATGTTGCGCAACAGCCAGCTTTGGATTGAAAATGAGAATAGAGAAAGTAGGAGGGAACAGAGAAGGGGCTGCTGTCAGTAGTCACATATATATACAGTAGTCACATATACATATATATATATATATATATATATATATATATATATATATATATATATACATATATATATATATATATATATATATATATATATATATATATATATACATATATACATATATATATATATATATATATATATATATATATATATATATATATGTATATATACATCTACATATATGTATATACATATATATATATATATATATATATATATATATATATATACATATATATATATATATATATATATATATATATATATGTATATATATATATATATATATATATATATATATATATATATATATATATGTCTTTATATATAAACATGTATATATAAATAAATGAATAAATATATATATATATATATATATATATATATATATATATATATATGTATATATATATATATATATATATATATATATACATATATATATATATATATATATATATGTATATATATATATATATATATATATATATATATATATATATACATATATATATATATATATATATATATATATATATAAATATATATATATTTATATATATATATATATATATATATATATATATATATATATATTTACTTTACTTTGTTTACTTTGTTATATTTCACCCTGCAAGGGTACAGCTTAGGTGGACCTCCGCTGCTACCAGGCTTCTCCCTTAACTGCCCAACTCCACCAAGGAGTTAATGGCGGCGCTGGTGTATCCTGGTGTTGGTGGCTCGTCAGGTGCTATAGCCAACCACTTGCCAGCTGGTACTTAAAGGAATCTGTTGAGATTCCTCTCAGTTCTCTGATTGGCTTGGGGACACCATTAAAAAGACGAGCTCCATTCATTGTGAAGGAGTTGTGCTGGATTGTTGCAGTTTTCTGTGTTTTGGACTCTGTTCTCTTAATGTAACACAGCCTGCCTCTTCTAAGATGGTTGTTACACTTCACTCCCACATTAGCCACAAGTCCCTCCAAGGTCTTCCACACATATATGATTATGCAGCGTTCTCGTCTCCTCTGCAGGGAGTACAACTTAAGCTCCTTCAGGCGTTCCCAGTAGTTCAGTTGCTGGAGGCCTGCAATCCTACTGGTAAATGTTCTCTGTAGGGCTTCTAGTTTCATGATGTCATGATGTCTCCTGTCTTGTGTGGAGACCAAAGCTGGCAACAATATTCTAACCTTGGTAGAACTAAGGCCTTCCACAAAGTTAGCATACAGAACCTTTCCCTTGTCTGAAAGGTCCTTAAAATCCAGCCGGTTAATTTCCTCCCGGTTGTGGTAACAAGATCAATGTGGTGGGAGAAGGTCCCATCAGCACTCATTGTGACTCCCAGGTCACACACATGTACCTTTGGTGTAATATTTTGCTGATGAGCTTGGTACTTGATGTGCTCTTTGATGTTTAGTAGTGGACCACACCTCATCACCTCAAACTTATCACCATTCATTTTCATGTTGCTGTCTTTGGTCCAAGACAGGAGACAATTGAGGTTTTGTTGGAGTAAAGCCACATCATCCACTGTTTCAATTTCCATTTTCATTCTTGTATCATCAGCAAATGATGTTACCATGGCCTTTATCTATATCTCCTATCATGATGAGAAATAGGAGGGAACCCAACACTGATCCTTGTGGAACTCCGCTGGTCACAGCGCTCGGTGGAGAGAGGTGGCCCTGGACTGAAACTTTCTGTTTCCTGTCTGCCAAAAAGCTGTTTAACCACTGTCCAAGGGTACCCCCTATGCCAAGGCTCTTCAATCGATGAAGAAGAAGACTGTGATCAACTTTATCAAAGGCCTTGGCAAAGTCCAGGTAAATGACATCCACATTCCTACCCTTGCTTATGTCATGTAGTATGGTTTCCTGGTGGACAAGCAGTTGTGACAGACAGGATCGACCCCTCCGAAATCCATGTTGTCCCTCATTAAAGGCGTCATTTTCCTCCATGTACTCGGTCAGTCTCTTCCGGACAACTTTTTCAATAATTTTGATTATGTGGGAGGTCAGTGTGACGGACCGATAATTTTGTGGTTGTCCCTTGTCACCTCCTTTATGGATTGGTGTTATTATCCCTTCTTTCAGGGATGGAGGAACTGTGCCGGACTCCAGTGACTTTGTGGCTATTATTTGGAATGGGAGTGCCAACTCATCTCTGCAGTTCTTTAGGAGTAGCGCACTAAACTCATCAGGGCCTGCCGCTGAGTATGGAGTGATGGTGTTGATGGCTTGAATTATTTCTTCAGTTGCTGGAAGAATTCTATTTAGAGTTGGTGTTGCTGTGGCCGCCTGGGCTTCAAAGAAAGTTGCCGGGTCTTCAATGGCCTCTTCAGGGCTGGGTAGGCTAAGAACCTTCTCAAACTGCCTCTTTAACATATGTGCCATTTCTTTGGGGTCGCTAACCAAATTTCCTTCATCGTCCTCTAGAGGACCTACTGATGATATATTTTTCACGTTCTTGTTTATTTTGATGTTGCTGATTGCCTGAAGTTCTTCACGTCTCCGTTGTTCCTCATGGGAGATCAGCAGTTTAATTTCTATATCCTTAAGGGTCTCACGCAGTTTGATTTCCTTGCCTTTTGAAGGTTTTTTTGACAGCTGAGCTTTAACAATGCCCCGCTTCCTCATCAGGGTACGCCGATCTCGAGGAATTTTCTTTTTCTTCTTGGAGGTACACTTTGGTGGAACATAAGCCTCACATACCTGTTCACATACTTGGGTAAATGTAGAAACCATCTTTTCCGCATTTTCATCTCCAAGAATTGTCTCCCAGTCAATCTTCAGTTTGTTCTTTATTTCTGCCCAATTGACGTCTTTATGGTGAAAGTTGAGGCGGGCCAGTCCTTGCCTTTCTTCACATTTGTGTAGCGGTGCTTTTTTGAGGAGTGCATTCACTGTAACTGTGGCCTCACATATTCTGTGGTCTGACATGGGGGTTTCAAAAAGGTCATAATTATGCATCAAGCCATGATTATTACTAAATACCAGATCAAGTATGTTATCTCCTCTTGTCGGTTTAGTTACAAACTGCACCAGATGATTTACTTCAACAATGGTTGTCAGTAATCTTGCTTGCTGTTTTTCTTCAGCTGTTCCTCCCTCCAAATTCAGTGTTTCCCAGTTGACATGTGGAAAATTGAAGTCCCCTAAGATCAGCACTTCTGTATCTGGGACTGGAAGATGCTTTAGTATTAAAGTAATTTTGTCTGCAACTTCCACAAAGAGATCCTGAGTAGTGTTTGGGGGTCTGTATATTACAATTACCATGAGGTTGATTTTTTCAATATAAACAGCTAGGATTTCACAAGTCCCGTTTGAGTAGCTCTCCACAATTTCTGAATTTATTGCCAAGTTGTCTGTAACATATAGAGCAACTCCTCCGTGGCTTCTATCTCTTCTATCTGTTCGGTACATCTTATAGTTTTCTAGCCGGACCTCTGCGTCTAGTATATCTTGGTGTAGATGTGTTTCAGTTAGGGCAATTAGAGATATTTTATCTGAGGTTGCTACTTCCTGCAGTAGGGGGACTTTGTTTTGGTTACACCTCGGATACAGACCCCTTATATTACATGACAAAAATTTTATGAGAGGGGATTCCAGTTCCCTCTTTTCCACTTGTCCTGCCACTCTATTTTGTCTATGACACTGTACATAATTTTATACATTTGATCCTGTTGGGCTGCAAGTTTTTCCATTGCTTTCCAAAAAAAATCTTGGCTCTGTGTCAGCTTCATTATCATTACTTTTTGCCCAATGAGATTTATTTGCTATGGTTTGGAATTCATCACGAACATTATGACCAATATTGGGTGTTTTCCCTAGTGCTTGTGGGTTGGTTTGTTCCCCTTTAGGTACAGATTGCTGCTGCTGTTGATTATGTGATTTCCTTGTTCCTGTAACATGGGGATATCTGCAGTCCTTCACTGTGCACACTTTGAATTTTAAGGAGTATTTGCACATAAATGAATGGAAATCTTTGCACCTATACCCATCTCTGCAACCTTTCTTCTTATCATGACCATGGTTCCTGAACCTTGCACAAACCTTAGGGTGTGAGAAAGGGCAGTTTTTACCTTCTCTTCCATACTTGCAGACGCCTTTTTTGTAGTACCTGCATACTGTATGGGATTTCCTACGTGGTGTTGGTTCTTTTGCCTCATGAACTGGTTGAAAACCTTGGTGTGATCCGTTGGGTGTGCTGATGTCACCAGCACTCCTTGGTCCTGTGGCTCCTGTATCCAGGCCTGATAAGTCAATATCCTCAGGGCTGGATCCTAGTGTAGGCACCTCATTAACATTCATATTCTGACTGCAGTTCCCTGTTGAGGAGTCTAGTTGTGAGGGGCTAGGAAGGCTGTTTGTCTCGTCAATACTGTGTGTATCAGTATTTATATTTGAAGTATTTCCCTCTTGCCCTGGGGAAAGACCTGTTGCATGATTATGCAATTCCACTTGGTCTTCTACTTTACTTTCCTGATCCTCTTGTTCCTCTCGTATACAGTCTTTTAGGTCACTTAAGAGTTCACTGTAATTTGCATGATTCTGTATGGTACAGGTCATGCATATATATGCATATATATGCATGCATATATGAATATATATATGTATATATATATATATATATATATATATATATATATATATATATATATATATATACATATATATATATATATATATATATATATATATATATATATATATGTATATATATATATATATATATATATATATATATATATATATATATATAGTGAGTCTTCGATGGACAATAGTTTGTTGATTCTGGTAGAATTTACTCCCAGCAACCAAAGTGGATGCATCAAAAAATTTCGTTTTTCATGAAAGTATGCATGAAAGTATACCATTCTGCTGATTTTATTCACTTCTACCCTTTCTTAAAGTGTTTCGTCTGGTGTAAAGTGTTCATGAATGTTTCATATTGCCATCGTAAGGTTGTTTGTGCACAAACACCTTTCCCGTGCTTGCTGTTTTTTTTTGTTTGTTTGCTTGTTTTTGATAGTCCCCATTTAAAAATCAACAAAGCGTCTTATCCCTGCTACTTGCCGTGTGCTTTCACGATTATCAAAGAGCATTTCCTTATGTAAATCGAAAAAATAAAATAAATTTACTCGTTTGGTTTTACACAGTTAGCGTATAGGCAGTCACTGTAGAAGCAACATTTTAAAAGGTGTAATATAACAGCTATTTCTCAGACGTTGGGTCTTCCAACGTTTCATTTTAAATCTTCGTTTGATCATGTAATTGTTGTGAACTAAAGTGAAATAACCAAAGAGAGAGTATGAATTCTTGAGCAGCACAAGTGTTTGGTGCTTTCAAGGGATTTTGAGCACAGATCAAGATGGTCTTGAGCCACTGAACGTCACAGCCTTGCCTTCCTTGTCATATGTTTTACACAGTATGAAAAATGGATTAAGAAAAGTAAGGTAGCTAAAAAATGCGGATATGCTTGTGAGCCAAAAGTGAAAAGCAGTACCTATAGCTTCCAAGGTCAAAACAACCGAGTAAAACAAACGAGGTCATAATTATGCAACAATATTAACAGCAGCTCAAATATTATCAAACGTAACATCATGTTCCCTCAACTTCAACTGAAGGTAGAAGGCTAAGAAGGTTGGTTGTCTATCGTATCCTCCATCTAGGGAACACACGGGCTATCTGGAGTCTTTTAAGACTGTCCCCCTCCTCTAAATGATGAAGGACACGAGCTAATTACGAGCCCGTCTGAGTGTGGAGGCGTTGTTTAGCGTGGAGGCGGGTATGTGTGACATGTGTTGAGCAAGGTGGCTAGGGCCCCTTCAGACCTTACTCCACACATTGTCATTGCCTGCAACCCCCTACCGTAGGGGGTTGCAGGCAATGACAGTTGCCACCTAGCCGGTGTCTGTGTCCTGGAGACGAGGCAGATGACGGCGAAGGTGGAGAGTGGCAGGACAGTGGAGCAGGTAGTGGTAGAGCGGGTCATCTGCTTCCTCAAGGCAGTGTGTACAAGGGTCGGGGACGCTATTTAAAATTTGTTTGGAGCAAAGGTAGCCAAGCCGCAGTCTGCGCACGTGTGTGACTATGCCTGGGTGATCTGGGCGGGGAGATGAGGGGCTCCATTTGTGTGGCGCGGGTGTACCAGATTGCTGATTTGAATCTCTGAGGTACAAGATCTTCTAGGGCGAGTCTGGTAAGCGCTCGCGAGGCGTTGTTTGCCCGAATTTTGACCAGGGACGATGTCATAGGGGATTTTTTGTCTACACTCCCTTTACAATATTTATTGTAAGTAAGTAACAATATTATTATTATGTAGAACTCGTGATGATAAAACTGTAGGATATGTACCAGCCTTCCGACACCAACCTCTATTCACTCACCTTCGGAGGCTCTGTAGGGCCTAAGTTTTAAATCTTAATGTACCCAGAGTGTTTGGCTAAGTAAACAAGTAGACATACTTCTTTAGTTTATTTAAATAAGTTCACCCTGAAAAAGAAGTCATGATTAAGACTCACACCCCATTCACTCGCTACCTGGCTATAAAACTTAATTGTAAGCCTTACGAGTTTCCTTACTCCACTTAAGACCTTCCTCTCTCGAGGAGGTAGTGTGTACGCGTGCACGCGTACACACGAGGGCGCGAGTGCGCGCGGGAGTACACACGAGGGCGCGAGTGCGCGCGGGAGTACACACGAGGGCGTGGGCGCGCGCGGGAGTACACACGAGTGCGTGGGCGGCTCGCAGGCGTGGGTAGCTCCACCGCTCCACAAGACACTCCACTCTCCTCACTCTTCCACCTCAGCTCCACACCCGGTTTCTTCTGCAAAGAAACTCCAAGAAACTCCACCTCTCTCCACACAGCTAGACTCAGAGTCACTCCACTCAGAGACGACTCCACTAGCTAGCTCCACATAAAGCAACTCCACACAGCTAGCTAAACTCTGAGTAGCTGTACGTGACTTCACATCACACAGCAAGGCTCCACCGCCTCACACAGCAAGGACTCAGAGCACGTGGCAATATGGTTCCCCATTTCCACTTAGCTACTCCACTCTCTAGCTCCACACAGCTAGCTAAACTCTGAGTAGCTGTACGTGACTTCACATCACACAGCAAGGCTCCACCGCCTCACACAGCAAGGACTCAGAGCACGTGGCAATATGGTTCCCCATTTCCACATAGCTACTCCACTCTCTAGCTCCACCGCTCCCCACGCTTAGCTACTCCACTAGCTAGCTAACTCCACGTGGCTCCACGTGGCTCCACTTACCTTCACTCCACCTCACTCACCACCTAATCCCCACCAGTTTCTTCCCAAAGAAACTCCACGCAATTCCTCACGCCACCATGCAACTGCAGTCCACCCTTTGGACTATGCAAGATTGCAATGGCGACGCGAGTAACAGCGTGGAAAAAGAATTTCACCCCAACCTGACCTCTCTCAGTCGCCGCTCCACACAAAACTGACCGCGGTTGACCCGGGGTCAGCGGCTCGCCGCTACCTTACCCAGGTCACCGACATGCCACTGACTGCCAGAAGGCGACACTCTGGTTGTGTTAATTCGCATAACACAACCCCAACTTAACATGCGCGTAAATGTTACACATCATGCAACTATCTCTACAATTAAGTAGACCTGCTTGCATGCAGAAAATGTCTCCCAGCCTGATAATACCCCCCCCATGGAGATAAAGCATTTTGGTTTCAACTCACCCATTGTCCAGAATGCCCTGATCTGATTGGGTCAGGCACGGCTACTTTTTGTGACTCACCGAATAAATATTCGGCTTAAAATTAGCGTCCCCACGTGCATGTAGGCACCGTAAACATTCCAAGCCCCCAACGTACTTTACCCATGGGAGCTCACCAATGTCACGTAGGCTCAAATTCCACCCATGACATTCGCCCCTGCTTGAAAAATTTTTACCAAGGGAAAAAATTTGCCATGAAAAAAACTGCTGCAGACATTTTCTTAGCCAAACTTATATGCTACCTGGCTCTGGTCATGCAACCTATTAGAATCCAGACACTCACTCGATCATACCTGTGGTGTATGTCACTCTACCCTTAGCTCAGATGACAAGACGAGGCGCCCACAAGGAAAAACCCCATATTTACGTTAAATTTCATACTAAGGGAAAACTCTAGAGCGCGGCGCCTTGGTCTGGCTTAGGCTTGCTCAGGCTGTTATACCACATTTAATTTCAAGTGTTATGTAGTGCCTGTATGTTAACACGGTGTACATGGTAAATATGTGGTGTAAATTGCAGGTGTAACATAGTGGAAAAAATAATCCTGGCTACCTGCCTATTTATCCTATTCAACCACGCCATGCAACACACCATGCGCCTTAGTTACCATGCACGTAACATTGACTGGACCTCACGTTTACTCGCCAGTAAACGCGACAAAAAAAATGCCCTGCACTGCCTCACAACAGTGCCAGTTTCCATTTTTTTTCAGAGGCACTACCTCTGGTCCTCTCGTGGCAAAAAGCCACCAATGCCGGAATATATCCGGAGCTATCACTAGCTCGTGGCAATATGGGCCCTCCCATTTCCACAGCATCAGCCTGCCACAGACCGACATGCTAGCTAGTATGTCACTAACTTGCGTAAGGACAACGTCCAGTTACTTTAACACACTCTGGGTTACATTCACGAGTCCCTGTTCGGGCTCCAATTGTCACAGGGGGGTTTTTTGTCTACACTCCCTTTACAATATTTATTGTAAGTAAGTAACAATATTATTATTATGTAGAACTCGTGATGATAAAACTGTAGGATATGTACCAGCCTTCCGACACCAACCTCTATTCACTCACCTTCGGAGGCTCTGTAGGGCCTAAGTTTAAATCTTAATGTACCCAGAGTGTTTGGCTAAGTAAACAAGTAGACATACTTCTTTAGTTTATTTAAATAAGTTCACCCTGAAAAAGAAGTCATGATTAAGACTCACACCCCATTCACTCGCTACCTGGCTATAAAACTTAATTGTAAGCCTTACGAGTTTCCTTACTCCACTTAAGACCTTCCTCTCTCGAGGAGGTAGTGTGTGCGTGCACACGAGGGGGTGGGCGCGCGCGGGAGTAGGCGCGTAGGTGCAGCGTGGGTGCGCGCGGGAGTACACACGAGGGCGTGGGCGGCTCGCAGGCGTGGGTAGCTCCACCGCTCCACAAGACACTCCACTCACCACCACCCTTCCACCTAATCCCCACCGCCGGTTTCTTCTGCAAAGAAACTCCAAGAAACTCCACCTCTCCCCACACAGCTAGACTCAGTCTCTCCACTAGCTAGCTCCACATAAAGGCTCAGTCTCACCCAGACGATTCCTCTCTCTCATGAGGCAGGACAAAACCAGACTCCCCTTAGAGACAACTCCACCTAATCCACTTAGCTAAACTCTGGTAGCTGTACGTGATTCCACTTCACACAGCATGACTCAGAGTTACGTGGCTAGATGGTTCCTACCATTTCCACTTAGCTACTCCACTCACTAGCTCAGCCTCTCCACACAAAGGCAACTCCACTAGCTAGCTCCACGTGGCTCCACGTGGCTCCACTTACCTTTACTCCACCTCACTCACCACCTAATCCCCACCAGTTTCTTCCCAAAGAAACTCCACGCAATTCCTCACGCCACCATGCAACTGCAGTCCACCCTTTGGACTATGCAAGATTGCAATGGCGACGCGAGTAACAGCGTGGAAAAAGAATTCCACCCCAACCTGACCTCTCTCAGTCGCCGCTCCACACAAAACTGACCGCGGTTGACCCGGGGTCAGCGGCTCGCCGCTACCTTACCCAGGTCACCGACATGCCACTGACTGCCAGAAGGCGACACTCTGGTTGTGTTAATTCGCATAACACAACCCCAACTTAACATGCGCGTAAATGTTACACATCATGCAACTATCTCTACAATTAAGTAGACCTGCTTGCATGCAGAAAATGTCTCCCAGCCTGATAATACCCCCCCATGGAGATAAAGCATTTTGGTTTCAACTCGCCCATTGTCCAGAATGCCCTGATCTGATTGGGTCAGGCACGGCTACTTTTTGTGACTCACCGAATAAATATTCGGCTTAAAATTAGCGTCCCCACGTGCATGTAGGCACCGTAAACATTCCAAGCCCCCAACGTACTTTACCCATGGGAGCTCACCAATGTCACGTAGGCTCAAATTCCACCCATGACAGACGAGCTGGCTAAAAGAGGGAAGATGACGCGTGGGAGTGAGGTGGCAAGGCGAGCAGCGCAGTCACCCCTTTCATTACCAGCAATGCCAACATGCCCAGGGTTCCTCTTTTTTTTTTTTATCTAGAGCCCGCTGAGAGTACCTACTGTGCAGGGAAAATTCAGTACCTTGGATATAAAAATAAATAAATAAATGAAATTTTGGCGTAGTGTTCAATAGGTGGGCACATTGCAAATAGAGGAAGCGAGATCTGCAGTCAATGAAATTATGCAACCGAACAAACTTGTACTTAATTAAGACCACATGTAGCTACTCGTCTCTATCAGAATAAAAAAGATTCCATAATTTTAACATTATCATCACGGACTAAACGACCTTGTCTCAGAAAGACAGACACACTCACGCAGACAGACACGCACACACTCACGCAGACACACACACACACACACACACACACACACACACACACACACACACACACTCAGAAAGACAGACACACTCACGCAGACAGACAGACAGACAGACAGACAGACAGACACACACACACACACACACACACACACACACACACACACACACACACACACAGACACACCCACACCCACACCCACACACACACACACACATACACACACCCACATACACACACCCACACACACACACACACACACACACACACACTAAGAAGAAAATCTCATTCTCACACTTTGCACTGAAACATTTCCACTGTTTTAATTTTCATTTTTCTTCTTATTGCATCACATTAAGTTCTTTGCTTGATTTTTTGTAATAGTGTCTCATTCTTTTTTTCTTTTCTCGTCATATCCACTTTTATTGTACTCAATCTTTCCATGTATTTGCTCCTTTATCTTGGAACTTATTTTTCATGTTTTTGTGTGATTTATACATATCGTTTGTCAAATTCATTATTATCGTTTTTCCATATGTATTTTCTTCGTTGCTTTGTAATTCATCTTTTCAGTTTCCTGTTATTTTGTAACTTGTTTCTTTTCATTCCCGTCTTAGTAAGGTGGAACACTTTGGGCAACGAGGAGGTGTGAAGAAGGAAACTGTCTGTCTGTCTGTCTGTGTGTTTGACTCCCATGGTAACACGTCCACCACGAGGTTTGTCCACTACGGAAGAGGAGGAGGAGGAGGAGGAAGAAGAGGAAGAGGAAGAGGAATAAGAGGAAGAGGATGATGATGATAATGATGATGATGAGAGTGGTTTATTTAAAGTGAACGTTTCCTTGGTTGTTCCTTTGCCGCCCAATGATGCCAAGTTAGTTGAGTAGGAAAAAAATGCCCCGAGTGTCGCCACAAGCCTTCACGCCCCACCATAAGGCTGTTTTGTGCAGGCAGTGTGAGAGAAACAGAGAAAGAAACCATGTATTCAGTGTACCTAGACCCATGTGTGCCTTTATGTTACCTTGATTTGGGTGTTAATGGTCTGGTCCAGCCTGTGGTGGGACAGTGGTGTGTTTGGTTACAGCGGCACATCATCAAGGTTCATGCCGCCTCCCCCCCCCCTCATCGGTACCTACTCCACTTGACCGATGCCGCCATTGAAGGCAAGATTTCTGGGCGACAAGTTCCTGATTGCTCCACTCGACCATTTATCGACGTTCACTCGAAAATTCAGCGTCACCAGCTGGACTTAATCGCGGCACCCGCGTCCACTTCAGTACACTGACCACTTGGCCGCCGCCTCATGCAGGCAGTGGTGGCGGTGCGTGGCAGGCGAAGCTATGAGGCGTGGTGGTGATGTGACGCTCTTACGAGAACAATGAATGATTGCTTCTTGACCTGCACCCCTTGCTTCTATTTCTCCTGCTGTCCTCTTAACAGGGTCTGGCGACAAGCGGGATTTTTTTTTTTTAACGTATTTTTGTTGTCTCTTAGACGGTACCTTTTTAATGTAAAAAAAAAAAAAAGTTCTCTAACACTACCGCTGTGGCCGATGGTACGTACCCTCGGAACAAGCCCACTGTGTGCCTTGGACGGCGGCTCGTTGAAAACCAAAGCCTAGCAGAGTGAAAATGAAGGACAAAAGTGTGTTTATGAGATGTGAGTATCTCTTGAAGGACGCGGAGACTGGCGTGATGATGAAGCTGCAACGAGAAGTGACGACCGCACAGCCAGGCATGAAGTGTCATCCATCATAATAAATATACACAGCAGCCAGCAGCAGCAGCAGCAGCAATTAATCTTCATTACCTCGTCATGCTGTGATAAAATCATCCCCAGCCTATCAACGCCGTTTTGGAACTCTTACACTGTCTGCTGTATAAGGAACATAACAAACAATAATGTTTGCCGCCCTTCGGAACCACGCACAATGGACGCCATCATTATGGTTATGGATATAAAGGAAAACCAAACTCAGTTTTCCATAGAAAGAGGATGATTAGCGGCAGCTGTTACGTCACCAGGATGATTAGCGGCAGCTGTTACGTCACCAGGATGATTAGCGGCAGCTGTTACGTCACCAGGATGATTAGCGGCAGCTGTTACGTCACCAGGATGATTAGCGGCAGCTGTTACGTCACCAGGATGATTAGCGGCAGCTGTTACGTCACCAGGATGATTAGCGGCAGCTGTTACGTCACCAGGATGAGTAGCGGCAGCTGTTACGTCACCAGGATGATTAGCGGCAGCTGTTACGTCACCAGGATGAGTAGCGGCAGCTGTTACGTCACCAGGATGATTAGCGGCAGCTGTTACGTCACCAGGATGAGTAGCGGCAGCTGTTACGTCACCAGGATGATTAGCGGCAGCTGTTACGTCACCAGGATGATTAGCGGCAGCTGTTACGTCACCAGGATGATTAGCGGCAGCTGTTACGTCACCAGGATGATTAGCGGCAGCTGTTACGTCACCAGGATGAGTAGCGGCAGCTGTTACGTCACCAGGATGAGTAGCGACAGCTGTTACGTCACCAGAATGAGTAGCGGCAGCTGTTACGTCACCAGGATGAGTAGCGACAGCTGTTACGTCACCAGGATGAGTAGCGGCAGCTGTTACGTCACCAGGATGAGTAGCGGCAGCTGTTACGTCACCAGGATGAGTAGCGGCAGCTGTTACGTCACCAGGATGAGTAGCGGCAGCTGTTACGTCACCAGGATGAGTAGCGGCAGCTGTTACGTCACCAGGATGAGTAGCGGCAGCTGTTACGTCACCAGGATGAGTAGCGGCAGCTGTTACGTCACCAGGATGATTAGCGGCAGCTGTTACGTCACCAGGGACAAGTGACACGCCTCCCGCGAGAGAAGGAACACATGAAGGAGTATTACGAGGCAATGCACGCCAAGGAGAAAACGATGAATGATGTGGTAAAGTACATGATTACTTCGGAGGAAGGCGACACTCACACACTTGAGCTGGAAAACTTGATGAAAGCAGATCACGAAGACACCGTCGACGAAACCAGGAGACGCATGATTATTATAAGCGTGTACCTGGAGACTCATCGATCATCTACCTGGACAAAGGACAATGAAGTAGAAATGCGCCAACACGTCCCTTGGCTCACATCACGAGTAACGAATGTGACGCAGGACACAAGTGCAGCGCAGCCAACACTCCGAGAAGAAAGGACTCAACAACACAGTATTACTAGAGTTATACACGACACTGAGGAAATTCAGAACCATTACAACACCAAGAATAAGACGGAGACGAGCACGAGACAGGAATAAAAGGAACGTGATGTGGAATCCTTGACTGGCAGACTTGTTGTATTGTTTCTGCATTCACGTGTTACACCAGATACCACATGAAAAAAAGTCACCCGTGTCATGTGTTCCAGAAGTGGTGGTGGTGGTGGTGGTGGTGGTGGTGGAGCAGCAGCAACTCCATTTCCATCACCAACCATAACAAGGAGGGAAGAGGAAGGGTAGGACCAGGAGGAGGGAGGTGGCTAAGGTGACTGAACCGCGAAATTATATCAAACAAAGTTGCGTCCACACTGGTCACAAACATGCGTTGGCAACACAGGCAAAGTAAGGAACAAGTTGTCAATTTGTTAGCACAGTGTTGGAGACAAGTTGGTAGTAATATGTTAGAGAAAAGTTGGTGACCCTTGATGTGGACGAGGCGACATGTTGGGGACAGGTCGCAGGTCGCCGGGCAGACACACATACGCACAGACATCAGCGGTAAAAGGTCTCACTACAACAAGAAATATGGGATGGACGCAGAAGCAGATGGAACACTTAACTGAACTGTACCAAGGACACACACTACTCTGGGACCCGACGGATGCCTGGGACAAAAACAAAATGAAGAAGAAAAATGCGTGGAAAAATATTGTGAAGATATATATTGGTAACGTATTGCAGGTGGACAAAGGTGACGCGGAAAACAAGATGAAGAACTTGATTGTAAAGTTTGGAAGGGAACTTAAAAAAAGAAACCCGGCTTTAGAGCAAAGGAGGTGTACATTAGCCAGTGGTTCGCTTACAAACTCTTCTTGCCATCATGTTTACTAACAATGTTGTATACATTGTTAAAGACATGTATCTGACACGTCAATAGTGATGTTTCCTGTAATGCTTCCAGCGTGTCTGCATGTAAGGGTGGACGCACCTCACGTAGGCTTGTCCAGCACCTTCATCTTGGACGAACAACACCTGATCTCTCTTCTTTTCTGCTTCTAAAATCAGACCAACAGCCTCATATTCAGGTGCTCTTTATTACATGTCATGAGTTACCTTCACACTTAACGAGGATTCCATTACGAAAATAAAGATGAATGTGCACGCATATCTCTGACCCATGTTTTATTCACACTTGTAATAGATCGGATACGTTTGATAAGTTGGAACTAAGCACCTTTTCTGGTCATTGTAGAAAAATACACGACTGAGGTAAACTGCACGGAAGGCGGCAGCTCTTGAAGGTCTGCGGAAGGAAGTGTAATTCAAAGAGCAACAAACTTACAAATATCGTCTCGGTCCCAGATGTCAGTGTTAAGTGAATGATGAATCACTGAACGAACAAGGTAATGAAATACTGAAACACCAACTCACTGATATAATAGATCACTGAACCACTGAAGCATCGAGACGCCGGTTCAAACAAGAGCTTCACTGACAACCTTCAGTCACGACCCTAAAGCTGGGATTCAAATAATGGGGAACACACACACACACACACACACACACAGTCGGTACGTCCCAGATAGGCAGCACATAATTAATATGCTCACCAGCCCTTTGATTCACCCCCTTCCTCTCCCCTCCACACAACAGCTTCCCCTCCCCCCCACACACCTACACCCCTGCCTCCCTTACATACCTACACCCCTGCCAACCCCCCAACCCCGCACCGACACCCCTGCCCCCTCCCCCCCCCCAACACACACATACACTACTCAGAACTCTTTAGGACCTCGAAAGCAACAATAGTAAAAATTCTAAGACAATTGGCAACACATAATAAGTAAATAAAATAGTATACCCTGGAGACAGATGCAATACTAAGGTGTGTGGAACACCGTAAAATAACTGAGTCGCACAGAGGCATATAATGGGTGTGTAGAACACCGTATAATAAATGAGTCGCACAGAGGCATAATATAGGTGTGTAGAACACCGTATAATAACTCAAACCCGAAGGCGATAAGACAGGGTGGGTTTAACACCGTAAAATACTCAGTTCAAATCCGAAACAATACTCAGTTCAGATCAGAAACAATACTCAGTTCAGATCAGAAACAATACTCAGTTCAGATCAGAAATAGTACTCAGTTCACCCGAAGGCGGATACAATACAAGGTGTATTGGAACACCGTAAACATCTCAGTATACAATGTGTATGTCGAACACAACAAGAAATAAGTAATTCAGAACCTACAAAAAATAATTAAGTAACACACAGTAAAAATGAAAACAAACCCGCTTTAAAATCAGTAAAGACTCACAAAAATATAATAGACTCGTCCAGGACGTACGTAACTGCAGCACAGGTCTTGTACAGAAATGTTCAATAGGGTCTGAGTGTTGCTTCAGTTGCTGCAATGTATTGTAAAATTAGTACAATGTGCAAACATGTATGTATATACGCTCCACAGAAAAGTTATAAATAAAAGTTTCATTGTAAATAAAAAAATAAAGTCACAGAAAAAATAAAGTACAAGTCTTTTCCAGTGGACTGTATTGAGGCTCAAGTAATTTTCAAATAATTTTCAAAATGGCCGCTATGTAAACAAACAAGATGGTGGAGGGGTATTCAAACAACGCGCGTCAATTTTCAAGATGGCGGCGTGAGGAGGGAGGTAGAGGAGAATATGGCGGATCAAAATGACGGACAAGCACACACAAAGAGAAAAACTCATTTTCAAGAAAAATTTTTTTTTAATAAATACTTGAATAGGGCCAGGTCGCGTGGGGTCGAGTGCGTAGTTGCCAGGCGTCACAAGACAGTTGCCAAACATACACTATTGATATGAGCGCGCCACATACAAATACAATATGATAATGATATATATATATAATACCTCAGCTCCCTACATTACCCAACGTATGTAACACGGAAGGTTATCCCGCTAGCTAAGTGTGTATACGTATGTGTACGTGTATGTCTATAATTATGTGTGTGTGTCTGTCTCTGTGTGTGTGTGTGTGTGTGTGTGTGTGTGTGTGTGTGTGATATAAGATAGACTCTCGCCTTATCTTAACTACCTGTATTAGCGAGGACAATTCATAAACACTTTTTCTTTGAGTAATGACGGTCACATGTGGATTATCAGTGTAAAAAAAAAATTGAACTATGAAAGAAAACTGACATCCCGCTGGCCTCCCTTTCCCGCACTTGGCGCCTGTTTGTGACTTGCGTGGCATTCCCAGGGTCAATGTCATAACTATCTGTATAACTAACCCTCACACAGATGTGTCTTCTCTCCTCTAGTGTTTTGATTACTCCATCTTCAGATACTCATCCTCATCCTTCCCTTTCAATATTTCATCTTACTCTATCACCTGTCATGTTTAATCTGCCACTTTCTCTTTTTTTTCGTTTATTTATTTATTTTTTTAAAGAAATTAGTTACACTACAATATATATACACGTTCTGTAGCCTTCCTACTCTGGTGCAAGACGTCCTTAAAACGGCGTCACCATGATTATAGTAAATGGAACAGAGTGGCAATAACTCCAAGGAGTAGGAAAGTTTGAACATGTAACATGAGTAACAGCGGCTCTCTTTATCTAAGCTGCTTTTAACTACGTCTTAGTTCAACGACCAAACTGCAATAGAGACCAGTATGTCGTAACGTAATAGTAGACGCTATTAAACACTGCACAAATATAACTAATTCGAACATGCAAGAAAATTAAGAAACCCCCGAGGCCGATGAGTTGCCAGCAATGAATTAAGAACAACACAGTATTATAATCAGGATTCCTCCTATGGATTCTATAATAACGTGTGCATGGGACATTAATGTGCTTTACCAACAAGACCACAAGGATATATGACCAGATGCACCAACCAGGAAGCCCAGACGGCGCCACTGTTGCATCACGATAAGTATAGTTGGAGCTCATGGACACCCGAGACCTAGAAGAATATAACATGAGAGTCTATTCATGGGAGTCCACTGTCTCTGTCTTCCCGCGCTGTTCTCTCCTACTATATAGTTGGCCTCACTCCCGGTCACTACAACAAGAACGATCCTGTTGACCAGACCATTATACTGTCCCTTAGTCCCTCCCTCTGAAACGGACGCAGTGAACAGTCAAGATGCGCTGGCCTTTCCTGGTGTTGAGTCTTGTGGTGGTGATGGTGATGGCGGTGGTGCTTCCTGTGACAAGCAACTCAGTGGTACGTTCACGAGAGGTAATGTTATTTGTCTTTTTCAAGTAATTGACTTACTCTCTACCTGATTTTTCTTATATCAATAGTGTGTGTGTGTGTGTGTGTGTCTGTCTGTGTGTGTGTGTGTGTGTGTGTGTCAGTGTGTTTCTATGTGTGTGTGTGTGTGTGTCTGTGGACTCAACTCACAGTGAAGTATATTATTTATGTTTCAGAACACACAATACACGGACAGAGATGCCTGCAAACAAGGTGATGTGGAGTGCCAGGAGCGGTGTTACAGGAGGGACCATAATGGAAAGTGTAGGAAGGACTTAGGGTGCATCATCTTTACGTGCCTATCGTCTCTCAGATCTTAGCAGAGCTTTCTGGTGGGACAGAATCCAGTCTTCCCATGGGTCCAACGTTGCCATGTCTACGTGAACTAGCCAGTTAGAACTTGATGTACATAAGTAAAAGGCATATAGAATGCTCTAACGAAAATCCATGCAACATAAAATATAAAAAAATCATGTATAAAAGAAAAGTTACCGTTCTACGCTTACGATATTCATATGAATATCGAAGCGCGGCATACATTTTTTACAGTGTTGCTTGGAAAACGTTATCACTTTTATCAACGTTCACCGTAGTTCTTTTTAAGGTAAATGTTGCAATAACTGTGTTCTAAATACAATATGAAGGAATATAGCATTAAAATGAGGTATTTCCTATATGAAATAAATATTGTAAACTCCCATCAAACGGCAGCACTCATTTTTCAACCTCAGGACAGGTCACCTTTCAAGCGCGTACACACACACACACACACACACACACACACACACACACACACACACACACACAAACACAAAGTGTACGAAGTAAAAGAAGGAAGGTATGAGGAAGGATTAACAAAGAAAAGAGAGAGAGAGAGAGAGAGAGAGAGAGAGAGAGAGAGAGAAAAGAAAAAAGAGAAAAACAAACAGATAAGAATAGTACTACTGAGATCGCAGCAAATAGAAATAAGAAAACAACATAGGGAATTAGAAAGCATAACACACACACACACACACACACACACACACACACACACACACACACGTGTCACGCGCTCAGGCAAGGCTCTCTCACGTAGGCCTCGGCTCAGGTCACTCACCAGCCAATCAGAGCGAAGAAGATATGGCAGCGTTGGACCCATGGGAATACTGGATTCTGTCCCACCAGAAAGCTCTGCTAAGATCTGAGAGACTATAGCACTCCTTCAATACACTCCACCTATGCAGTAAAGATATGGGTCTTACCAGCCACCAGCCACCATCTTCATTTCCACCACCATTTATCGCCTCCATATTTCCACATTTATTTTTCCCGATTTGTGTTAAACTTATTCATTTGTATGTTTTCCTCGTCAACTGTTTGGCTCAGTTTCCTCTACATTTTTGTTCTGTCTGTTCATATTCTGTTCATGTTACTGTGTATGTAATGCCCGAAATCTTTATGTCTTGTACAGTATCCCCCTACCGTCTTTAAATCAGTTTTCTATGAAAAGAAAAGTATTTCCTTATATTAGCTTTAATAACATTCATTTCCAATTAAAATCAACCTCTATATCTTAAAGTAATTGACTTAACTAGATTTCCTTTCACAAGTCGCTATTAAGAAAAAACGATGCATTATATAAGCAAGTTTATTCAAACCTAGAGTTTTTCGCGCCACATCCCAGCTGAGTTATCAAGCAACCTCAATTTTTCTCATGTATTATTTGAAATCAAATTCATTAGCTTAAATGGTAACACTTTTTCTACACCAAAATTAATTCTATATAATTTAGTAATAATCTCATATCTCAATGATCTGTAATTATAGAAATCAAATGTAAGAAAAATTCTTAATGAGTCACCCATATAGACGCTATCCTGCCTTCGCGGGAATCCATTGTTAAGCTCAGTCCGCGTCTCTTCCCCCCCACGATCAGGTTCCAGTGCCACACCAACACATATTCACACACACACACACACTCACATTGGTTTCCCCATTATATGTTTGTCGTATTTTGGATTATATGTTTTGTTTAAGAAATAAGTCTGGAAAGTGAAGATTAAGTTGGACAGTGTTAAACCTAGGAAAAATTTGTGATTTAATTTGTTTTGTTTATTAATCAAAGTGAAAACCTGTGGAGTGACCACCATTCCTTATTGAGGTCTTTTGTACCCAATAACTGAATAATTACACTGTATGTCAACTTGTGGAAAAGGATGTGAAAAGTTAGTTTAGTTTTTTTTTTCTCTTGTTGGTAAATAATAATTATACAAAGAAAATTAGAAGTTATTTCATTCGTGACATATGTCTCCCCCAGTGGTAACCAGAGTGACTCCTTGTGGCTAAGGTTGATTACTACCAAAATTACAACAACATTGACCAGTGGCCAACTTTCGAAAGGGTTCCTACTTCCCTCATAGTAGGTGGTGGCAGCGAAATACCGACCCGCTTAATAACATCATATATAAACCCCAGAGCATGACCGGGAGGTGGTAATAAATGGTAATCATAACAGCATAAGAAGAAATAATAAACAATCTTATAAAAATACCCGCCCCCGGCATGACATGTATACATTTTTGCCATTGTTATTTCATTTTTTTTGTATCAATTGCATCCACGTTGTTAATTCATCTTCCTGGTGAGACGCCTGCATCATTACACTAATTTATCACCTATTTTTTTTCTCTCTTTCTCACTTTCTCACTTTCTCTCTCTCACACACACACACACACACACACACACACACACACACACACACACACACACACAGGGTGATGGATCTTGAAAAATTAGTTGAAGGACTATTGGAGAAGGTTAAGTTGTATAGTGAGGATCACGATAAAGTATTGAAAAGGCTCACAGCAGTGGAAGTGAAGATGACTCAAATGCAAGATGACAACGGGAAATTGAAGGTGGAAAACGAGAGTCTGAAAGATCAGATCAGGAAATGTGAAGAATTAATGCAGAAAGGAAAGGAGGAAATTAAGGAAAGTGTGAAGAGTGTGGAGGTTCAGAGAAACAAATGGATAAGTGAATGCAATACAGAGAGAGAATCTTTGATGAAAATTATCGACGAGCAAAAGAAAGAAGAACAAAATCTGAGACAGAAAGTGGTGAAAGTAATAAAGGAGGAAGAAAAACTAGTAAGAAACACAGTTGAAAAGTATAAACAAGTGGTCGTCTTTGGACTGAAAGAAGAGAAGGTTGTAAACAAAAGGGAAAGAGAAGAAAAAGAAAGGAACACGCTAACTAAAATACTAAAAAAAGTTACTAGGGAAGATAACCAAGTCATGCAGCAAGTGGAAGAATTTCACAGGATTGGTAAATATGAGGATGATAAGGTTAGACCTATAAGGATCAAGTTTGCAACACAGGTACAAGTAGAGGAAGTTTTGAGCTTATCTTGGAGGTTGTCTGGTGACGAGGACTATAAAAATGTATGGATAAACAGGGACCTGGACGAAGCTGAGAGGTTGAAGCAAAAAGAACTGATAAACGAGGCTAAGCAAAAAAACGACCAGCGAACAGAAGAGGAGAAGAAACAGTTTTACTGGAAAGTGAGGGATATGAGAATAATAAAGAAAAGGTATACAAGGATTTAAATAAAGTATGTTATACAAATGTAAATGGGCTGCTGTCAACAAAAGAGGAAATAAATGAGTTACTGAATAGAAATAAACCGGATATTGTGATATTGACAGAGACGAAGTGGAGAAGTGAATGGGGTATTCCTGATGTTGGTGATGGAAAGTACGATGTGTGGATAAGAAATAGAAGGAATAAAGAAGGAGGAGGAGTAATGATTTTGACTAAAAAGTGTGTTAGAGTGGAAAAGGTTACTAGGAGTGAGGATAAGTCAGAGACTTTACAAGTGGCTGTGACAAGTGTTAATGGTAAAACTGTAAACTATGTAGGAGTGTATGTGCCCCCAAAGACAAATGCTTGGGAAAGAGAGGAGCATGAAGACATGTTGGTGGACGTGTTCTGGGGTCTCGAAAAAATTGTGGAGGATAGCAATGACGTGGTTATCGCTGGGGATTTTAATTGTAAGGAGGTGAACTGGGAGGTGATGACTGCCAGTGGAGGAGAAAACTCTTGGAGTAATAGACTTCTAAATTGGGCGGTGGAAAACTTGTTGACACAATGGGTGGACTGTGATACCAGATTTAGTGGAGGTGATATACCATCTAGGCTTGATTTGGTGTTCACCAAGGATAGGGAGAGTATTGAGGACTTGCAATGTGAAAGCCCCCTGGGAAAAAGTGACCATGTGCTGATAAATTTTGAGATGAGAAATGAAAATGAGATCATAAATGAGGAGTATAAGGAGAAGAGATTTAAATATGGGAGAGCTGATTTTAAGAAATTAAAAGACTTCTTTGTTGAGGTGGAATGGAAGGACTTTGAGCAGGCTGAGAATGTTCAAGAGAAATGGAATGAATTTTTGAAGATTTACAATATTGCAGTGGAGAAATTTGTACCTAGAGGAAAACCAGGAGGTAGAAAAGGGAAAGAATGGTTCAATGCAAAATGTAAAAGTGCAAGAAATGACAAGAAAAATGCTTGGAATAGATGGAAGAAGAGGAAAACTGAAAACAGATGGGACGAGTACATTAAAGCTAGGAACGAATATGTCGAGATAATAAGAATGGAGAGAAGAAAATATGAAAGAGATGTAATAGACAAGTGTATAGATGAACCCAAGCTGTTTTACAAACACATCAATGGGAAGATGAAACAGAAGGAAGGGATAACAAAGCTGAAAGTGGAAGAAACAGTCTACGAAGAGGCTCAGGATATGGCGGAGGTGATGAATGAACGCTTTAGATCAGTGTTCACTGTGGAGAGAGAGTTCGAGCCTGTAGAGGAAGTCTTCAAAGGGACCTCGATGAAAAATGTCTCTGTTACGAATGAGGAAATATTTAAGATGATGAAGGAGCTGGATGTCAATAAATCAATGGGACCAGATGGAGTATCAAACTGGATTTTGAAGGAATGCTGTGAGCAATTGGCTGGGAAAATTCATAGTGTGGTGGTAACATCATTGACGCAGGGAAGAGTGCCTAAGGACTGGAAAAGGGCAAATATCACACCGATATTTAAAGGGGGAAATAAGGAAAAACCGCTAAACTATAGACCAGTGTCCTTGACCAGCGTTGTGGGGAAGATGTGTGAGAGAGTGATTAAGGAGAGATGGATGGAGCACTTGGAGAGGCATAAAGTATTAACAAATTGCCAGTTTAGATTTAGAAAGGGGAGATCATGCTCCACAAATTTGTTATCTTTTTACTCAAAAGTGATTGATGTTATTCAAGAAAGGGATGGATGGGTGGACGGTGTATACCTGGATTTAAAGAAGGCTTTTGATAAAGTACCGCATCGAAGATTAATATGGAAAATTGAAAAGTACGGAGGAATTGGAGGAAAACTACTGGAGTGGATGGAGGATTATCTTCATGATAGAGAAATGAGAACAGTAATACGTGACCAGTGTTCGTCTTGGCTCAAGGTAACCAGTGGTGTCCCACAGGGATCTGTGTTGGGACCATTAATGTTTGTGATTTACGTTAATGACTTGAGTGATGAAGTTGACAGTTACATAAACCTGTTTGCGGATGATGCAAAATTAATGAGGAAAGTTGAAAATGTAAATGACTGTATGATGCTACAAAATGACTTAAACAAGATCAATAGTTGGAGTAAATCATGGCAAATGGAATTTAACTTGAGTAAATGCAAGGTGATGGAGTTTGGTAAGAGCCAAAAGAGAGTGCGATATGATTATGAGATGAATGGTGTCAGGTTGGAGAAATCAAAAGAAGTGGATTTGGGAGTGACTGTTACAGAGGACTTGACTCCAGACAAACATATTGACAAAATTGCTGGTGGGATGATGAATTTATTAAAAAGGATGAGAGTGGCCTTTTCGTATCTGGATGAAAGGATGATAAAGAAGATTTTGACTTCTGTGGTACGACCGAGGTTGGAATATGCGGCAGTCGTGTGGTCTCCCCATAAAAAGAAAAATATTGCAAGGTTAGAAAGAGTTCAGAGAGCAGTTACGAAGATGGTTCCCGAGATGAGTACTTTGACCTATGAAGAGAGACTGAAAAGATTAGAAATCACTACACTCGAGGAGAGAAGGGAAAGAGGTGATTTGATAAATGTCTATAGAATGGCAAATGGTATGGAGGACATGGATAGGGAAGACTTTTTACCCTTGGATACACGGAATACAAGAGGACATGGTTTAAAGTTGAAAAAGGAAAACTGTAGAAGGGACATCAAGAAATATAGTTTTCCTCATAGAGTTGTAGATAAATGGAACGAACTGGGCGAGGAAGTTGTGAAGGCTGGGACTGTGCATACTTTTAAGAAGAAACTAGATAAAGGATACAGAGACGGGATACCATGAGATTACTCCCCTCCCGTAAACCACAACTAGGTAAATACAACTAGGTAAATACACACACACACACACACACACACACACACACACACACACACACACACATAAATATACAATTAAGATATTATCTGATGGTCTTATAAATGTGAACTCTACCAAGTGACTGCCGGATTGTGTCAAAGAAACTAAAAAAAATACTAAATTAAAAATATTTAAGCAGTTCTGAATTAATAACAATAGATGAAGTACTGTGGTCTTTTGCGTAGAATCAATGATAGATGGAAACTAAGTCCATACTAATATTTCACTCTATAAGCATCAAAAATCTGTCTTGACGGACCACAGAGATATAATTGACGGAGGATTGTACTAATTGACTATGATGATGATAATTATGATGATGATTATGGTGGTGATAATGATGATGACACCTACGACATGGCTGCTGATAATGATGACTGTAATACGACACATGCATTGTATTAAGGTTTGTTTAGTACTTGTACCTAATATAACATTCATTCCCGTTTCTCTACTGTCACTGAGAGTTGAATTCCATTGTTATGTTGAACAGGTTTCTTTGTTATCGCATTTGTTTGTGTTACAGCAATTGCCATTTATGACATGTGTATTAATTGGAAATAATACTTAAATATGTATAATTGATATGTATCTGTGAGTAACGGCATACAAGCATATCATATTTGTAGGGTTTCCTTTGTTTAAATAGGAGTAAGGAGAAGAAGTATGAATAGGAATAAAGGGAAGAGTAAGGAGAAGAAGTTTTGATAGGAGTATGGAGGTGTTATCATATGTAGAAGCACGTCACAGGACACGTTCAGGACTATTTATCAACTAAGTAAGATTCTCTACCGGGCTGCACTGGCTTAGAAGTGTTCCCAGGTTGACAGCTACACTTGCATTTACTTTGTAGAATTAAATCAGTTATTTTTCTCCTATATCTGACTTCAGTATTGTTGTTGGAACTTATGACAATAAAGCTGAGTCGCAACATATTGATTTATTGCACCTAGATAGTCACGAATGATGGTGATGGTGGTGGTGGTGGTGGTGGTGTTATTGTTGTTGTTGTTGTTGGTGGTGGTGGTGGTGGTAGTGCGGCCCAAGTATAGCAAGTTCATATCACACACCCACCCACCCACCCACCATACCCACCCACCCACCCACCCACCCCCATCCAACCACCCACACACACACACACACACACACACACATACACACACACACACACACACCCGATGCTAGACAGGGCCACAGCGAGGCCATGGGGATTACCAACAAGATTACTGTAAAGGGGGGTTTGGTAGCGTAGCTGGGTAAATAAGGCTTCGGAGACGTGGCTGTGGGTTTATTGTATAATAAACAATGGTACTGGACAGAGAGTGATGATGCGCGTGACCTTTGCTGTGTAAATCTCTGCCCGGACTGATGCGGCTGGCGTCGGGCCAGTTCGCGTGGGGTCGAGTGCGTAGTTGCCAGGTGTCACAAGACAGTTGCCAAACATACACTATTGATATGAGCGCGCCACATACAAATACAATATGATAATTATATATATAATACCTCAGCTCCCTACACTGCTCGGCCACCACCAACAAAATGTCCCCATTTCGAAAAACACCGGGAGAAACGAGGACACCCGTGGATGATGACATTACTGTGCAGGAACTGAAACATCAGAAATGAAAAGAAATACATAAAAAAAATGGGTGGCACGCATAAAAAAATATATTTATATAAATGCAAAAAGAAAATATGAAATACACCACAATTTTCTACTTCGAAAGCAACAATAGTAAAAATTCTAAGACAATTGGCAACACATAATAAGTAAATAAAATAGTATACCCTGGAGACAGATGCAATACTAAGGTGTGTGGAACACCGTAAAATAACTGAGTCGCACAGAGGCATATAATGGGTGTGTAGAACACCGTATAATAAATGAGTCGCACAGAGGCATAATATAGGTGTGTAGAACACCGTATAATAACTGAGTCGCACAGAGGCATATAATGGGTGTGTGGTACACCGTATAATAACTGAGTCGCACAGAGGCATAATATAGGTGTGTAGAACACCGTATAATAACTGAGTCGCACAGAGGCATAATATAGGTGTGTAGAACACCGTATAATAACTCAAACCCGAAGGCGATAAGACAGGGTGGGTTTAACACCATAAAATACTCTGTTCAAATCCGAAACAATACTCAGTTCAGATCAGAAACAATACTCAGTTCAGATCAGAAACAATACTCAGTTCAGATCAGAAACAATACTCAGTTCAGATCAGAAACAATACTCAGTTCAGATCAGAAATAGTACTCAGTTCACCCGAAGGCGGATACAATATAAGGTGTATTGGAACACCGTAAACATCTCAGTATACAATGTGTATGTCGAACACAACAAGAAATAAGTAATTCAGAACATGTTAAAAATAATTAAGTAACACCCAGTGAAAATGAAAACAAACCCGCTTTAAAATCAGTAAAGACTCACAAAAATATAATAGACTCGTCCAGGACGTACGTAACTGCAGCACAGGTCTTGTACAGAAATGTTCAATAGGGTCTGAGTGTTGCTTCAGTTGCTGCAATGTATTGTAAAATTAGTACAATGTGAAAACATGTATGTATATACGCTCCACAGAAAAGTTATAAATAAAAGTTTCATTGTAAATAAAAAATAAAGTCACAGAAAAAATAAAGTACAAGTCTTTTCCAGTGGACTGTATTGAGGCTCAAGTAATTTTCAAATAATTTTCAAAATGTCCGCTATGTAAACAAACTAGATGGTGGAGGGGTATTCAAACAACGCGCGTCAATTTTCAAGATGGCGGCGTGAGGAGGGAGGTGGAGGAGAATATGGCGGATCAAAATGACGGACAAGCACACACAAAGAGAAAAACTCATTTTCAAGAAAATTTTTTTTTTAATAAATACTTGAATAAGAAACTTAACTCTGAGATAAAAAATAAAATAAAATGCACTTCACAGACTCAGAGAACAGAAAAAAGAAAAATAATTCAAGTGAATCCTTTGTAGTGGATTGGGCGTGAAGTGGAGTCCAGTGGAGTCCTCTTGGAGTGGATGTGGAGTCCATCGTAGGTGGAAGTGGGTCCCGTCCGTGGGCGTGAAGGCAACGAGCGTTGGGCGTCAAAATAAAACATGACCTCATGGATGGAGTGGGGTGGAGTCCCTCGTATGTGGAGTCCGGTGGATTTGGAGCAAGTGGAGTCTCTCGTCAATGATAGATGGCCACGTGTGTGTTGCTGGGCTAGAAGATGCTGGTATTTCCGCGGGCGTGAGGATGGTGTCGTCAACAAAGCATGATCGCGTGGGTGGAGTAGTAAGTGGATCAGGTGGAGTAGCAGCAGACAAACCGTGGATGATGTAGCAGTAGTATGTATACAGGGTGGAATATACTTGTCCATGGTAGATGTATATGAGTTTGGGGCAGGACAGGTGAAAAAGCTTGCTGGTGTATGGCGTCGCAGGGACAATGGTTTGGAAGATGGCGGCTTGGAGATAAAGATGCGGGTGGACGCGCCAAAACTTTCCTTTTATTTTCTCTCTTTCTGTCCAGCTTGATAATCCCACCGCTGCCACCACTTGTAAAGGGGGGTTTGGTAGCGTAGCTGGGTAAATAAGGCTTCGGAGACGTGGCTGTGGGTTTATTATATAATAAACAATGGTACTGGACAGAGATTGATGATGCGCGTGACCTTTGCTGTGTAAATCTCTGCCCGGACTGATGCGGCTGGCGTCGGGCCAGGTCGCGTGGGGTCGAGTGCGTAGTTGCCAGGCGTCACAAGACAGTTGCCAAACATACACTATTGATATGAGCGCGCCACATACAAATACAATATGATAATGATATATATAATACCTCAGCTCCCTACATTACCCAACGTATGTAACACGGAAGGTTTTCCCGCTAGCTAAGTGTGTATACGTATGTGTACGTGTATGTCTATAATTATGTGTGTGTGTCTGTCTGTGTGTGTGTGTGTGTGTCTGTGTGTGTGTGTGTGTGTGTGTGTGTGTGTGTGTGTGTGTGTGTGTGTGTGATATAAGATAGACTCTCGCCTTATATTAACTACCTGTATTAGCGAGGACAATTCATAAACACTTTTTCTTTGAGTAATGACGGTCACATGTGGATTATCAGTGTAAAAAAAAACATTGAACTATGAAAGAAAACTGACATCCCGCTGGCCTCCCTTTCCCGCACTTGGCGCCTGTTTGTGACTTGCGTGGCATTCCCAGGGTCAATGTCATAACTATCTTTATAACTAACCCTCACACAGATGTGATGCCACGACATAAGCCCCTTTCAGAATTCTTTCTTTTGTTTTGTTTATACATTTTTTAAACCTGGCGCGTTCACGATTCCCGCCAAATCGGGAAAAATGCCACAGTCTTTCAGTTATTAGTCATGTGATTGTAATATTCTTCGCACCCCACACTGTACGCCTTCCCAAATGTTTTTACTCTCATTAACTATAATTTCGCCTTATAGTGTTTAGTTAAGAGACTTGTTTTGTAAAGAGGTAAGAGAGAGAAAAAGGGGGATAGGTAAACACTAGTTGACAACTCGTCAGGCAGCACGCGCATTTTGGTACGAGATAGCCACGCTCCCTCTCTCTCTCTCCACCTAGCCGTCAGGAAAGGAACGTGTCTCACCATGGTGTCTGATTACAGGTGAGGTATTCACGTTCCCTAATATCAAAATACCCCCAGAACATTAGTATTATCACTCTGAAGGGAAGGTTGTCAATAATATATAGAAAAAAATGGAATAATAGTTATCAGTATAGGTGAAATAAGGTAGTGAAATATGGCCTCATGGCCGCCCTCTCTCTCCGCCTAGCCGTCAGGAAAGGAACGTGTCTCACCATGGTGTCTGGTTACAGATGAGCGGCCTTCACGACAACACAAATACACGGTGAACACTATCACACATTATAACACAGTGAGAGGTAACAGCCTTAGTGAGGATAATGCCCAACATCATATATTGTCCTTTGTCAGGAACGGTGACCACGTGTGACCTTGATAAACAGTTAATACAGTGAATAGAAAAGCCTTCGGGGCCTGTAGCCATCCCATGTGGGAACATAGAACATAAACCATATGTTAATAGTGGGCAGTGTTCATTAATGTTAATTAAATATGATGTGAGATCATTTGATTTGCATCCTAAGAGGCGGTTAGTTAACCACTCTTAGTAATTATCAAAATTTCAAATACTATGCCCGGGGAAATATGTTAAAAGGGGGGAGGGGGGAAAGATTATGAAGCCTAAGATAGGAGGGATATAACGTGTGTGATATGTATGAACCTAGGGTAGTAATCGGACCTAGTTTGTACTGGGTTATTCAGTTCGGGTGATTTTGTTTACTTATTAATCAGTTCTAATAATATTGGGAGGAAATACATTGAGAAGTATGAAATATATTTGTTATCAAAAGTTAACTGGTCAAATTCTTTGAAAATAACCCCTGACTGTAAAGTGGTAAGGTAAGTACTTTGGAGGTGCTCAACACTATTGAAATAAGGATATGAAAAACGTCCAACGTTCTCACGTGCCCTGAGGAGGACTCAGCTTACTCTACCAAAGGTGTTAAATATATATATTCTAGTGTTGAGATTTAATGATAGTAATTATTTCATTTAAAGTAAAATACATTCTTATAAAGGGCCCCCATGCCCCTTTACAAAAATACCTTGGGTGGTGGCAGCAGGAATAATAAGAGATAAGGAGTTAAAGTAAAGAATTATTAAAGGAGAATCGCCGGCACCACACTGGTGTCTGAGCAGTGTTAGTTAAAACAACCTTGGCCCCCCGGCACCACACAGATGTGTCTTCTCTCCTCTAGTGTTTTGATTACTCCATCTTCAGATACTCATCCTCATCCTTCCCTTTCAATATTTCATCTTACTCTATCACCTGTCATGTTTAATCTGCCACTTTCTCTTTTTTTTCGTTTATTTATTTATTTTTTTAAAGAAATTAGTTACACTACAATATATATACACGTTCTGTAGCCTTCCTACTCTGGTGCAAGACGTCCATAAAACGGCGTCACCATGATTATAGTAAATGGAACAGAGTGGCAATAACTCCAAGGAGTAGGAAAGTTTGAACATGTAACATGAGTAACAGCGGCTCTCTTTATCTAAGCTGCTTTTAACTACGTCTTAGTTCAACGACCAAACTGCAATGGAGACCAGTATGTCGTAACGTAATAGTAGACGCTATTAAACACTGCCCAAATATAACTAATTCGAACATGTAAGAAAATTAAGAAACCCCCGAGGCCGATGAGTTGCCAGCAATGAATTAAGAACAACAAAGTATTATAATCAGGATTCCTCCTATGGATTCTATAATAATGTGTGTATGGGACATTAATATGCTTTACTAACAAGACCACAAGGACATATGACCAGATGCACCAACCAGGAAGCCCAGACGGCGCCACTGTTGCATCACGATAAGCATAGTTGGAGCTCATGGACACCCGAGACCTAGAGGAATATAACATGAGAGTCTATTCATGGGAGTCCACTGTCTCTGTCTTCCCGCGCTGTTCTCTCCTACTCGTTGGCCTCACTCTCGGCCACTACAACAAGAACGATCCTGTTGACCAGACCATTATACTGTGCCTTAGTCCCTCCCTCTGAAACGGACGCAGTGAACAGTCAAGATGCGCTGGCCTTTCCTGGTGTTGAGTCTTGTGGTGGTGATGGTGATGGCGGTGGTGCTTCCTGTGACAAGCAACTCAGTGGTACGTTCACGAGAGGTAATGTTATTTGTCTTTTTCAAGTAATTGACTTACTCTCTACCTGATTTTTCTTATATCAATAGTGTGTGTGTGTGTGTGTGTGTGTGTGTGTGTGTGTGTGTGTGTGTGTGTGTGTGTATGTGTGTGTGAGTGTGTATGTGTGTGTCTGTGTGTGTGTGTGTATGTGTGTGTGTGTGTGTCATGCGGGGAGGGGGGTGTTCTACGATTGTTTATTAATTATTCTGTTATGCTGTTATGATTACCATTTATTACCACCTCCCGGTCATGCTCTGGGGTTTATATATGATGTTATTAAGCGGGTCGGTATTACGCTGCCACCACCTATTATGAGGGAAATAGGAACCCTTTCGATAGTTGGCCACTGGTCATTGTTGTTGTAATTTTGGTAGTAATAAATCTTAGCCACAAGGAGTCACTTTGGTTACCACTGGGGGAGACATATGTCACTAATGAAATAACTTCTAATTTTTTTGTATAATTATTATTTGCCAAAAGAGAAAACTAACTTTTCACATCATAGTGTAGTACTTGATTACAACCTTTTTCTACAAGTTAACATATAGTGCAATTATTCATTTGTTAGCCCAACAAAAATAAACAAAGAGCACAGAAAAATGAAATAATGTTACACAAACTTTGCTAACCAAACTGAGTAACACACATTCAAGTTATCGGGTACAAAAGAACTCAATAAGAACTGTTGGTCACTCCACATGTTAACTTCACTTCGATTAACACACAAAATAAATTCAATCACAAATTTTTCCCAGTTTTAACACTGTCCAACTTAATCTTCACTTTCCAGATTCAAACTTGTTCCTAATCAAAACACATGATCAAAATAAGACAATACCGTTCCTAATAATACTCTAACTAATGAGACAAACATCTAATGGGGAAACCAATGTGAGTGTGTGAGTGCGTGTGTGTGTGTGTGTGTGAATGTGTTTGTGTGGCACTGAGGTGGAACCTGGTCGGTAGGGTAGAAGGGACGCGGACTGAATTAAACAATACACTTAAAAGGGATAATACTTGAACAATATAACATAGATATTAAGGTGAAAGGGATGCATAATGAACAATGAAACATATTTAAGGGAGGAAAGAGGGACCATGCGGTCTGAGATGCCGCCCCATAATAAATGGAAGAATTGCTATTATTAATTAATAATCAGACTTAAAAGGGCTTTAATTGACTTTACATATTCAAAGGGAAGATTATTGAATACATGAGAACACTGAATGATTAAGGATTTAGCAAATATTAAGAGATGTTTACGTAACACTCAACACAGACCTGGTCGGTAGGGTAGAAGGGACGCAGACTGAGCATTATGATGCTATGCTAGTGTAGCGTGGCGTCCTTAGAGGTGACTCACTAAGAATTTTCTTACATATGATTTCTATAATTACAGATCATTGAGATATGAGATTGTTACTAAATTATATAGAATTAATTTTGGTGTAGAAAAAGTGTTACTATTTAAGCTAGTGAATTTGATTTCAAATAATACATGAGAGAAATTTTGATCACTTGATAACTCAGCTGCTATTGATGCCATCGCCAACAATGCAGCAGCTGGCCCTGATGGCTTCCATGTCAAATTACTAAAAAACTGCAAGAAAGAACTGGCTAAACTTCTTCAGATTCTATGGAGTTCCTCACTGCAGACTGGCACTATCCCAAAACTACTCAAGACTGCCATAATCACAACTATCCACAAG
>JAPQNM010000227.1:15000-22500 GCA_029783475.1 Metacarcinus magister
CTCCACCAAGGAGTTAATGGCGGCGCTGGTGTATCCTGGTGTTGGTGGCTCGTCAGGTGCTATAGCCAACCACTTGCCAGCTGGTACTTAAAGGAATCTGTTGAGATTCCTCTCAGTTCTCTGATTGGCTTGGGGACACCATTAAAAAGACGAGCTCCATTCATTGTGAAGGAGTTGTGCTGGATTGTTGCAGTTTTCTGTGTTTTGGACTCTGTTCTCTTAATGTAACACAGCCTGCCTCTTCTAAGATGGTTGTTACACTTCACTCCCACATTAGCCACAAGTCCCTCCAAGGTCTTCCACACATATATGATTATGCAGCGTTCTCGTCTCCTCTGCAGGGAGTACAACTTAAGCTCCTTCAGGCGTTCCCAGTAGTTCAGTTGTTGGAGGCCTGCAATCCTACTGGTAAATGTTCTCTGTAGGGCTTCTAGTTTCATGATGTCATGATGTCTCCTGTCTTGTGTGGAGACCAAAGCTGGCAACAATATTCTAACCTTGGTAGAACTAAGGCCTTCCACAAAGTTAGCATACAGAACCTTTCCCTTGTCTGAAAGGTCCTTAAAATCCAGCCGGTTAATTTCCTCCCGGTTGTGGTAACAAGATGAATGTGGTGGGAGAAGGTCCCATCAGCACTCATTGTGACTCCCAGGTCACGCACATGTACCTTGGGTGTAATATTTTGCTGATGAGCTTGGTACTTGGTGTGCTCTTTGATGTTTAGTAGTGGACCATACCTCATCACCTCAAACTTATCACCATTCATTTTCATGTTGCTGTCTTTGGTCCAAGACAGGAGACAATTGAGGTCTTGTTAGAGTAAAGCCACATCATCCACTGTTTCAATTTCCATTTTCATTCTTGTATCATCAGCAAATGATGTTACCATGGCCTTTATCTATATCTCCTATCATGATGAGAAATAGGAGGGAACCCAACACTGATCCTTGTGGAACTCCGCTGGTCACAGCGCTCGGTGGAGAGAGGTGGCCCTGGACTGAAACTTTCTGTTTCCTGTCTGCCAAAAAGCTGTTTAACCACTGTCCAAGGGTACCCCCTATGCCAAGGCTCTTCAATCGATGAAGAAGAAGACTGTGATCAACTTTATCAAAGGCCTTGGCAAAGTCCAGGTAAATGACATCCACATTCCTACCCTTGCTTATGTCATGTAGTATGGTTTCCTGGTGGACAAGCAGTTGTGACAGACAGGATCGACCCCTCCGAAATCCATGTTGTCCCTCATTAAAGGCGTCATTTTCCTCCATGTACTCGGTCAGTCTCTTCCGGACAACTTTTTCAATAATTTTGATGATGTGGGAGGTCAGTGTGACGGACCGATAATTTTGTGGTTGTCCCTTGTCACCTCCTTTATGGATTGGTGTTATTATCCCTTCTTTCAGGGATGGAGGAACTGTGCCGAACTCCAGTGACTTTGTGGCTATTATTTGGAGTGGGAGTGCCAACTCATCTCTGCAGTTCTTTAGGAGTAGCGCACTAAACTCATCAGGGCCTGCCGCTGAGTATGGAGTGATGGTGTTGATGGCTTGAATTATTTCTTCAGTTGCTGGAAGAATTCTATTTAGAGTTGGTGTTGCTGTGGCCGCCTGGGCTTCAAAGAAAGTTGCCGGGTCTTCAATGGCCTCTTCAGGGCTGGGTAGGCTAAGAACCTTCTCAAACTGCCTCTTTAACATATGTGCCATTCCTTTGGGGTCGCTAACCAAATTTCCTTCATCGTCCTCTACTGATGATATATTTTTCACGTTCTTGTTTATTTTGATGTTGCTGATTGCCTGAAGTTCTTCACGTCTCCGTTGTTCCTCATGGGAGATCAGCAATTTAATTTCTATATCCTTAAGGGTCTCACGCAGTTTGATTTCCTTGCCTTTTGAAGGTTTTTTTGACAGCTGAGCTTTAACAATGCCCCGCTTCCTCATCAGGGTACGCCGATCTCGAGGAATTTTCTTTTTCTTCTTGGAGGTACACTTTGGTGGAACATAAGCCTCACATACCTGTTCACATACTTGGGTAAATGTAGAAACCATCTTTTCCGCATTTTCATCTCCAAGAATTGTCTCCCAGTCAATCTTCAGTTTGTTCTTTATTTCTGCCCAATTGACGTCTTTATGGTGAAAGTTCAGGCGGGCCAGTCCTTGCCTTTCTTCACATTTGTGTAGCGGTGCTTTTTTGAGGAGTGCATTCACTGTAACTGTGGCCTCACATATTCTGTGGTCTGACATGGGGGTTTCAAAAAGGTCATAATTATGCATCAAGCCATGATTATTACTAAATACCAGATCAAGTATGTTATCTCCTCTTGTCGGTTTAGTTACAAACTGCACCAGATGATTTACTTCAACAATGGTTGTCAGTAATCTTGCTTGCTGTTTTTCTTCAGCTGTTCCTCCCTCCAAATTCAGTGTTTCCCAGTTGACATGTGGAAAATTGAAGTCCCCTAAGATCAGCACTTCTGTATCTGGGACTGGAAGATGCTTTAGTATTAAAGTAATTTTGTCTGCAACTTCCACAAAGAGATCCTGAGTAGTGTTTGGGGGTCTGTATATTACAATTACCATGAGGTTGATTTTTTCAATATAAACAGCTAGGATTTCACAAGTCCCGTTTGAGTAGCTCTCCACAATTTCTGAATTTATTGCCAAGTTGTCTGTAACATATAGAGTAACTCCTCCGTGGCTTCTATCTCTTCTATCTGTTCGGTACATCTTATAGTTTTCTAGCCGGACCTCTGCGTCTAGTATATCTTGGTGTAGATGTGTTTCAGTTAGGGCAATTAGAGATATTTTATCTGAGGTTGCTACTTCCTGCAGTAGGGGGACTTTGTTTTGGTTACACCTCGGATACAGACCCCTTATATTACATGACAAAAATTTTATGAGAGGGGATTCCAGTTCCCTCTTTTCCACTCGTCCTGCCACTCTATTTTGTCTATGACACTGTACATAATTTTATACATTTGATCCTGTTGGGCTGCAAGTTTTTCCATTGCTTTCCAAAAAAATATTTGGCTCTGTGTCAGCTTCATTATCATTACTTTTTGCCCAATGAGATTTATTTGCTGTGGTTTGGAATTCATCACGAACATTATGACCAATATTGGGTGTTTTCCCTAGTGCTTGTGGGTTGGTTTGTTCCCCTTTAGGTACAGATTGCTGCTGCTGTTGATTATGTGATTTCCTTGTTCCTGTAACATGGGGATATCTGCAGTCCTTCACTGTGCACACTTTGAATTTTAAGGAGTATTTGCACATAAATGGATGGAAATCTTTGCACCTATACCCATCTCTGCAACCTTTCTTCTTATCATGACCATGGTTCCTGAACCTTGCACAAACCTTAGGGTGTGAGAAAGGGCAGTTTTTACCTTCTCTTCCATACTTGCAGACGCCTTTTTTGTAGTACCTGCATACTGTATGGGATTTCCTACGTGGTGTTGGTTCTTTTGCCTCATGAACTGGTTGAAAACCTTGGTGTGATCCGTTGGGTGTGCTGATGTCACCAGCACTCCTTGGTCCTGTGGCTCCTGTATCCAGGCCTGATAAGTCAATATCCTCAGGGCTGGATCCTAGTGTAGGCACCTCATTAACATTCATATTCTGACTGCAGTTCCCTGTTGAGGAGTCTAGTTGTGAGGGGCTAGGAAGGCTGTTTGTCTCGTCAATACTGTGTGTATCAGTATTTATATTTGAAGTATTTCCCTCTTGCCCTGGGGAAAGACCTGTTGCATGATTATGCAATTCCACTTGGTCTTCTACTTTACTTTCCTGATCCTCTTGTTCCTCTCGTATACAGTCTTTTAGGTCACTTAAGAGTTCACTGTAATTTGCATGATTCTGTATGGTACAGGTCATGCATATATATGCATATATATGCATGCATATATGAATATATATATGTATATATATATATATATATATATATATATATATATATATATATATATATGTATATATATATATATATATAAATATATATATATATATATATATATATATATATATATATATATATATATATATATATATATATATATATAGTGAGTCTTCGATGGACAATAGTTTGTTGATTCTGGTAGAATTTACTCCCAGCAACCAAAGTGGATGCATCAAAAAATTTCGTTTTTCATGAAAGTATGCATGAAAGTATACCATTCTGCTGATTTTATTCACTTCTACCCTTTCTTAAAGTGTTTCGTCTGGTGTAAAGTGTTCATGAATGTTTCATATTGCCATCGTAAGGTTGTTTGTGCACAAACACCTTTCCCGTGCTTGCTGTTTTTTTTTGTTTGTTTGCTTGTTTTTGATAGTCCCCATTTAAAAATCAACAAAGCGTCTTATCCCTGCTACTTGCCGTGTGCTTTCACGATTATCAAAGAGCATTTCCTTATGTAAATCGAAAAAATAAAATAAATTTACTCGTTTGGTTTTACACAGTTAGCGTATAGGCAGTCACTGTAGAAGCAACATTTTAAAAGGTGTAATATAACAGCTATTTCTCAGACGTTGGGTCTTCCAACGTTTCATTTTAAATCTTCGTTTGATCATGTAATTGTTGTGAACTAAAGTGAAATAACCAAAGAGAGAGTATGAATTCTTGAGCAGCACAAGTGTTTGGTGCTTTCAAGGGATTTTGAGCACAGATCAAGATGGTCTTGAGCCACTGAACGTCACAGCCTTGCCTTCCTTGTCATATGTTTTACACAGTATGAAAAATGGATCAAGAAAAGTAAGGTAGCTAAAAAATGCGGATATGCTTGTGAGCCAAAAGTGAAAAGCAGTAGCTATAGCTTCCAAGGTCAAAACAACCGAGTAAAACAAACGAGGTCATAATTATGCAAAAATATTAACAGCAGCTCAAATATTATCAAACGTAACATCATGTTCCCTCAACTTCAACTGAAGGTAGAAGGCTAAGAAGGTTGGTTGTCTATCGTATCTCCATCTAGGGAACACACGGGCTATCTGGAGTCCCCCTCCTCTAAATGATGAAGGACACGAGCTAATTACGAGCCCGTCTGAGTGTGGAGGCGTTGTTTAGCGTGGAGGCGAGTATGTGTGACATGTGTTGAGCAAGGTGGCTAGGGCCCCTTCAGACCTTACTCCACACATTGTCATTGCCTGCAACCCCCTACCGTAGGGGGTTGCAGGCAATGACAGTTGCCACCTAGCCGGTGTCTGTGTCCTGGAGACGAGGCAGATGACGGCGAAGGTGGAGAGTGGCAGGACAGTGGAGCAGGTAGTGGCAGAGCGGGTCATCTGCTTCCTCAAGGCAGTGTGTACAAGGGTCGGGGACGCTATTTAAAATTTGTTTGGAGCAAAGGTAGCCAAGCCGCAGTCTGCGCACGTGTGTGACTATGCCTGGGTGATCTGGGCGGGGAGATGAGGGGCTCCATTTGTGTGGCGCGGGTGTACCAGATTGCTGATTTGAATCTCTGAGGTACAAGATCTTCTAGGGCGAGTCTGGTAAGCGCTCGCGAGGCGTTGTTTGCCCGAATTTTGACCAGGGACGAGCTGGCTAAAAGAGGGAAGATGACGCGTGGGAGTGAGGTGGCAAGGCGAGCAGCGCAGTCACCCCTTTCATTACCAGCAATGCCAACATGCCCAGGGTTCCTCTTTTTTTTTTTTATCTAGAGCCCGCTGAGAGTACCTACTGTGCAGGGAAAATTCAGTACCTTGGATATAAAAATAAATAAATAAATGAAAAAAAAAAAAAAAAAATTTTGGCGTAGTGTTCAATAGGTGGGCACATTGCAAATAGAGGAAGCGAGATCTGCAGTCAATGAAATTATGCAACCGAACAAACTTGTACTTAATTAAGACCACATGTAGCTACTCGTCTCTATCAGAATAAAAAAGATTCCATAATTTTAACATTATCATCACGGACTAAACGACCTTGTCTCAGAAAGACAGACACACTCACGCAGACAGACACGCACACACTCACGCAGACACACACACACACACACACACACACACACACACACACACACACACACACACACACACTCAGAAAGACAGACACACTCACGCAGACAGACAGACAGACAGACAGACAGACACACACACACACACACACACACACACACACACACACACACACACACACACACACAGACACACCCACACCCACACCCACACACACACACACACATACACACACACACATACACACACCCACACACACACACACACACACACACACACACACACACACACACACACACACTAAGAAGAAAATCTCATTCTCACACTTTGCACTGAAACATTTCCACTGTTTTAATTTTCATTTTTCTTCTTATTGCATCACATTAAGTTCTTTGCTTGATTTTTTGTAATAGTGTCTCATTCTTTTTTTCTTTTCTCGTCATATCCACTTTTATTGTACTCAATCTTTCCATGTATTTGCTCCTTTATCTTGGAACTTATTTTTCATGTTTTTGTGTGATTTATACATATCGTTTGTCAAATTCATTATTATCGTTTTTCCATAATATGTATTTTCTTCGTTGCTTTGTAATTCATCTTTTCAGTTTCCTGTTATTTTGTAACTTGTTTCTTTTCATTCCCGTCTTAGTAAGGTGGAACACTTTGGCAACGAGGAGGTGTGAAGAAGGAAACTGTCTGTCTGTCTGTCTGTGTGTTTGACTCCCATGGTAACACGTCCACCACGAGGTTTGTCCACTACGGAAGAGGAGGAGGAGGAGGAGGAAGAAGAGGAAGAGGAAGAGGAATAAGAGGAAGAGGATGATGATGATAATGATGATGATGAGAGTGGTTTATTTAAAGTGAACGTTTCCTTGGTTGTTCCTTTGCCGCCCAATGATGCCAAGTTAGTTGAGTAGGAAAAAAATGCCCCGAGTGTCGCCACAAGCCTTCACGCCCCACCATAAGGCTGTTTTGTGCAGGCAGTGTGAGAACACAGAGAAAGAAACCATGTATTCAGTGTACCTAGACCCATGTGTGCCTTTATGTTACCTTGATTTGGGTGTAAATGGTCTGGTTCAGCCTGTGGTGGGACAGTGGTGTGTTTGGTTACAGCGGCACATCATAAAGGTTCATGCCGCCTCCCCCCCCCCTCATCGGTACCTACTCCACTTGACCAATGCCGCCATTGAAGGCAAGATTTCTGGGCGACAAGTTCCTGATTGCTCCACTCGACCATTTATTGACGTTCACTCGAAAATTCAGCGTCACCAGCTGGACTTAATCGCGGCACCCGCGTCCACTTCAGTACACTGACCACTTGGCCGCCGCCTCATGCAGGCAGTGGTGGCGGTGCGTGGCAGGCGAAGCTATGAGGCGTGGTGGTGATGTGACGCTCTTACGAGAACAATGAATGATTGCTTCTTGACCTGCACCCCTTGCTTCTATTTCTCCTGCTGTCCTCTAAACAGGGTCTGGCGACAAGCGGGATTTTTTTTTTTTAACGTATTTTTGTTGTCTCTTAGACGGTACCTTTTTAATGTAAAAGAAGAAAAAAAAA
>JAPQNM010000227.1:27500-40000 GCA_029783475.1 Metacarcinus magister
GAGTATCTCTTGAAGGACGCGGAGACTGGCGTGATGATGAAGCTGCAACGAGAAGTGACGACCACACAGCCAGGCATGAAGTGCCATCCATCATAATAAATATACACAGCAGCAGCAGCAGCAGCAGAATTAATCTTCATTACCTCGTCATGCTGTGATAAAATCATCCCCAGCCAATCAACGCCGTTTTGGAACTCTTACACTGTCTGCTGTATAAGGAACATAACAAACATTAATGTTTGCCGCCCCTCGGAACCATACACAATGGACCCCATTATGGTTATGGATATAAAGGAAAACCAAACTCAGTTTTCCATAGAAAGAGGATGATTAGCGGCAGCTGTTACGTCACCAGGATGATTAGCGGCAGCTGTTACGTCACCAGGATGATTAGCGGCAGCTGTTACGTCACCAGGATGATTAGCGGCAGCTGTTACGTCACCAGGATGATTAGCGGCAGCTGTTACGTCACCAGGATGATTAGCGGCAGCTGTTACGTCACCAGGATGATTAGCGGCAGCTGTTACGTCACCAGGATGATTAGCGGCAGCTGTTACGTCACCAGGATGATTAGCGGCAGCTGTTACGTCACCAGGATGATTAGCGGCAGCTGTTACGTCACCAGGATGAGTAGCGGCAGCTGTTACGTCACCAGGATGATTAGCGGCAGCTGTTACGTCACCAGGATGATTAGCGGCAGCTGTTACGTCACCAGGATGATTAGCGGCAGCTGTTACGTCACCAGGATGAGTAGCGGCAGCTGTTACGTCACCAGGATGATTAGCGGCAGCTGTTACGTCACCAGGATGATTAGCGGCAGCTGTTACGTCACCAGGATGAGTAGCGGCAGCTGTTACGTCACCAGGATGATTAGCGGCAGCTGTTACGTCACCAGGATGATTAGCGGCAGCTGTTACGTCACCAGGATGATTAGCGGCAGCTGTTACGTCACCAGGATGATTAGCGGCAGCTGTTACGTCACCAGGATGATTAGCGGCAGCTGTTACGTCACCAGGATGATTAGCGGCAGCTGTTACGTCACCAGGATGATTAGCGGCAGCTGTTACGTCACCAGGATGAGTAGCGGCAGCTGTTACGTCACCAGGATGATTAGCGGCAGCTGTTACGTCACCAGGATGATTAGCGGCAGCTGTTACGTCACCAGGATGATTAGCGGCAGCTGTTACGTCACCAGGATGATTAGCGGCAGCTGTTACGTCACCAGGATGATTAGCGGCAGCTGTTACGTCACCAGGATGATTAGCGGCAGCTGTTACGTCACCAGGATGATTAGCGGCAGCTGTTACGTCACCAGGATGATTAGCGGCAGCTGTTACGTCACCAGGATGAGTAGCGGCAGCTGTTACGTCACCAGGATGAGTAGCGGCAGCTGTTACGTCACCAGGATGAGTAGCGGCAGCTGTTACGTCACCAGGATGAGTAGCGGCAGCTGTTACGTCACCAGGATGAGTAGCGGCAGCTGTTACGTCACCAGGATGAGTAGCGGCAGCTGTTACGTCACCAGGATGAGTAGCGGCAGCTGTTACGTCACCAGGATGAGTAGCGGCAGCTGTTATGTCACCAGGATGAGTAGCGACAGCTGTTACGTCACCAGGATGAGCAGCGGCAGCTGTTACGTCACCAGGATGAGTAGCGGCAGCTGTTACGTCACCAGGGAAAAGTGACACGTCTCCCGCGAGAAGGAACACATGAAGGAGTATTACGAGGCAATGCTTATGATGGCCGCCGCCAAGGAGAAAACGATGAATGATGTGGTAAAGTACATGATTACTTCGGAGGAAGGCGACACTCACACACTTGAGCTGGAAAACTTGATGAAAGCAGATCACGAAGACACCGTCGAGGAAACCAGGAAACGCATGATTATTATAAGCGTACACCTGGAGACTCATCGATCATCTACCTGGACAAAGACAATGAAGTAGAAATGCTCCAACACGTCCCTTGGCTCACATCACGAGTAACGAATGTGACGCAGGACACAAGTGCAGCGCAGCCAACACTCCGAGAAGAAATGACTCAACAACACAGTATATTAGAGTTGTACACGACACTGAGGAAATTCAGAACCATTACAACACCAAGAATAAGACGAAGACGAGCACAGGACAGGAATAAAGGAACGTGATGTGGAATCTGTGACTGGCAGACTTGTGGCATTGTTTCTGGATTCACGTGTTACACCAGATACCACAGGAAAAAAAAGTCACGCATGTTATGTGTTCCAGAAATGGTGGTGGTGGTGGTGGTGGTGGTGATGGTGGTGGTGGTGGTGGTGGTGGTGGAGCAGCAGCAACTCCATTTCCACCACCAACCATAACAAGGAGGGAAGAGGAAGGGTAGGACCAGGAGGAGGGAGGTGGCTAAGGTGACTGAACGGCGAAATTATATCAAATAAAGTTGCGTCCACACTGGTCACAAACATGCGTTGGCAACACAGGCAAGGTAAGCAACAAGTTGTCAATTTGTTAGCGTAGTGTTGGAGACAAGTTGGTAGTAATATGTTAGAGAAAAGTTGGTGACCCTGATGTGGACGAGGCGACATGTTGGGGACAGGTCGCAGGTCGCCGGGCAGACACACTACGCACAGACATCAGCGGTAAAAGGTCTCATTACAACAAGAAATATGGGATGGACGCAGAAGCAGATGGAACACTTAACTGAACTGTACCAAGGACACACATTACTCTGGGACCTGACGGATGCCTGAGACAAAAACAAAATGAAGAGGAAAAATGCGTGGAAGAATATTGTGAAGATATATATTGGTAACGTATTGCAGGTGGACAAAGGTGACGCAGAAAACAAGATGAAGAACTTGATTGTAAAGTTTGGAAGGGAACTTAAAAAAAGAAATCCGGCTTTAGAGCAAAGGAGGTATACATTAGCCAGTGGTTCGCTTACAAACTCTTCTTGCCTTCATATTTACTAACATTGTTAAAGACACGAATCTGACACGTCAATAGTGATGTTTCCTGTAATGCTTCCAACGTGTCTGCATGTAAGTGTGGACGCACCTCACGTAGGCTTGTCTTGGACGAACAACACCTGATTTCCTTTCTTTTCTGCTTCTAAAATCAGACCAACAGCCTCATATTTAGGTGTTCTTTATTACATGTCATGAGTTACCTTCACACTTAACGAGGCTTCCATTACGAAAATAAAGATGAATGTGCACGCATATCTCTGACCCGATGTTTTATTCACACTTGTAATAGATCGGATACGTTAGATAAACTGGAACTAAGCACCTTTCTAGTCATTGTAGAAAAATACACGACTGAGGTGAACTGCACGGAAGGCAGCAGCTCTTGAAGGTCTGCGGAAAGAAGTGTAATTCAAAGAGCAACAAACTTTCAAATATCGTCTTGACACCAGATCTCAGTGTTAAGTGAATGGTGAATAACTGAACGAACAAGGTAATGAAATACTGAAACACCAACTCACTGATATAATAGATCACTGAAGCACTGAAGCATCGAGACGCCGGTTCAAACAAGAGCTTCACTGACAACCTTCAGTCACGACCCTAAAGCTGGGATTCAAATAATGGGGAACACACACACACACACACACACACACACACAGTCGGTACGTCCCAGATAGGCAGCACATAATTAATATGCTCACCAGCCCTTTGATTCACCCCCTTCCTCTCCCCTCCACACAACAGCTTCCCCTCCCCCCCACACACCTACACCCCTGCCTCCCTTACATACCTACACCCCTGCCAACCCCCCAACCCCGCACCGACACCCCTGCCACCTCCCCCCCCCCAACACACACATACACTACTCAGAAATCTTTAGGAACTCGAAAGCAACAATAGTAAAAATTCTAAGACGATTGGCAACACATAATAAGTAAATAAAATAGTATACCATGGAAACAGATGCAATATTAAGGTGTGTGGAACACCGTAAAATAACTGAGTCGCACAGAGGCATATAATGGGTGTGTAGAACACCGTATAATAAATGAGTCGCACAGAGGCATAATATAGGTGTGTAGAACACCGTATAATAATTGAGTCGCACAGAGGCATAACATAGGTGTGTAGAACACCGTATAATAACTCAAACCCGAAGGCGATAAGACAGGGTGGGTTTAACACCGTAAAATACTCAGTTCAAATCAGAAATAATACTCAGTTCAAATCAGAAACAATACTCAGTTCAGATCAGAAATAATACTCAGTTCAGATCAGAAATAATACTCAGTTCACCCGAAGGCGGATACAATATAAGGTGTATTGGAACACCGTAAACATCTCAGTATACAATGTGTATGTCGAACACAACAAGAAATAAGTAATTCAGAATCTACAAAAAATAATTAAGTAACACACAGTAAAAATGAAAACAAACCCGCTTTAAAATCAGTAAAGACTCACAAAAATATAATAGACTCGTCCAGGACGTACGTAACTGCAGCACAGGTCTTGTACAGAAATGTTCAATAGGGTCTGAGTGTTGCTTCAGTTGCTGCAATGTATTGTAAAATTAGTACAATGTGCAAACATGTATGTATATACGCTCCACAGAAAAGTTATAAATAAAAGTTTCATTGTAAATAAAAAAATAAAGTCACAGAAAAAATAAAGTACAAGTCTTTTCCAATGGACTGTATTGAGGCTCAAGTAATTTTCAAATAATTTTCAAAATGGCCGCTATGTAAACAAACAAGATGGTGGAGGGGTATTCAAACAACGCGCGTCAATTTTCAAGATGGCGGCGTGAGGAGGGAGGTAGAGGAGAATATGGCGGATCAAAATGACGGACAAGCACACACAAAGAGAAAAACTCATTTTCAAGAAAAATTTTTTTTTAATAAATACTTGAATAGGGCCAGGTCGCGTGGGGTCGAGTGCGTAGTTGCCAGGCGTCACAAGACAGTTGCCAAACATACACTATTGATATGAGCGCGCCACATACAAATACAATATGATAATGATATATATATATAATACCTCAGCTCCCTACATTACCCAACGTATGTAACACGGAAGGTTATCCCGCTAGCTAAGTGTGTATACGTATGTGTACGTGTATGTCTATAATTATGTGTGTGTGTCTGTCTACGTGTGTGTGTGTGTGTGTGTGTGTGTGTGTGTGATATAAGATAGACTCTCGCCTTATCTTAACTACCTGTATTAGCGAGGCCAATTCATAAACACTTTTTCTTTGAGTAATGACGGTCACATGTGGATTATCAGTGTAAAAAAAAAATTGAACTATGAAAGAAAACTGACATCCCGCTGGCCTCCCTTTCCCGCACTTGGCGCCTGTTTGTGACTTGCGTGGCATTCCCAGGGTCAATGTCATAACTATCTGTATAACTAACCCTCACACAGATGTGTCTTCTCTCCTCTAGTGTTTTGATTACTCCATCTTCAGATACTCATCCTCATCCTTCCCTTTCAATATTTCATCTTACTCTATCACCTGTCATGTTTAATCTGCCACTTTCTTTTTTTTTCGTTTATTTATTTATTTTTTTAAAGAAATTATTTACACTACAATATATATACACGTTCTGTAGCCTTCCTACTCTGGTGCAAGACGTCCTTAAAACGGCGTCACCATGATTATAGTAAATGGAACAGAGTGGCAATAACTCCAAGGAGTAGGAAAGTTTGAACATGTAACACGAGTAACAGCGGCTCTCTTTATCTAAGCTGCTTTTAACTACGTCTTAGTTCAACGACCAAACTGCAATAGAGACCAGTATGTCGTAACGTAATAGTAGACGCTATTAAACACTGCACAAATATAACTAATTCGAACATGCAAGAAAATTAAGAAACCCCCGAGGCCGATGAGTTGCCAGCAATGAATTAAGAACAACACAGTATTATAATCAGGATTCCTCCTATGGATTCTATAATAACGTGTGCATGGGACATTAATGTGCTTTACCAACAAGACCACAAGGACATATGACCAGATGCACCAACCAGGAAGCCCAGACGGCGCCACTGTTGCATCACGATAAGTATAGTTGGAGCTCATGGACACCCGAGACCTAGAAGAATATAACATGAGAGTCTATTCATGGGAGTCCACTGTCTCTGTCTTCCCGCGCTGTTCTCTCCTACTATATAGTTGGCCTCACTCCCGGTCACTACAACAAGAACGATCCTGTTGACCAGACCATTATACTGTCCCTTAGTCCCTCCCTCTGAAACGGACGCAGTGAACAGTCAAGATGCGCTGGCCTTTCCTGGTGTTGAGTCTTGTGGTGGTGATGGTGATGGCGATGGTGCTTCCTGTGACAAGCAACTCAGTGGTACGTTCACGAGAGGTAATGTTATTTGTCTTTTTCAAGTAATTGACTTACTCTCTACCTGATTTTTCTCATATCAATAGTGTGTGTGTGTGTGTGTGTGTCTGTCTGTGTGTGTGTGTGTGTGTGTGTGTGTGTCAGTGTGTTTCTATGTGTGTGTGTGTGTGTGTGTCTGTGGACTCAACTCACAGTGAAGTATATTATTTATGTTTCAGAACACAATACACGGACAGAGATGCCTGCAAACAAGGTGATGTGGAGTGCCAGGAGCGGTGTTACAGGAGGGACCATAATGGAAAGTGTAGGAAGGACTTAGGGTGCATCATCTTTACGTGCCTATCGTCTCTCAGATCTTAGCAGAGCTTTCTGGTGGGACAGAATCCAGTCTTCCCATGGTTCCAACGTTGCCATGTCTACGTGAACTAGCCAGTTAGAACTTGATGTACATAAGTAAAAGGCATATAGAATGCTCTAACGAAAATCCATGCAACATAAAATATAAAAAAATCATGTATAAAAGAAAAGTTACCGTTCTACGCTTACGATATTCATATGAATATCGAAGCGCGGCATACATTTTTTACAGTGTTGCTTGGAAAACGTTATCACTTTTATCAACGTTCACCGTAGTTCTTTTTAAGGTAAATGTTGCAATAACTGTGTTCTAAATACAATATGAAGGAATATAGCATTAAAATGAGGTATTTCCTATATGAAATAAATATTGTAAACTCCCATCAAACGGCAGCACTCATTTTTCAACCTCAGGACAGGTCACCTTTCAAGCGCGTACACACACACACACACACACACACACACACACACACACACACACACACACAAACACAAACAAAGTGTACGAAGTAAAAGAAGGAAGGTATGAGGAAGGATTAACAAAGAAAAGAGAGAGAGAGAGAGAGAGAAAAGAAAAAGGAGAAAAACAAACAGATAAGAATAGTACTACTGAGATCGCAGCAAATAGAAATAAGAAAACAACATAGGGAATTAGAAAGCATAACACACACACACACACACACACACACACACGTGTCACGCGCTCAGGCAAGGCTCTCTCACGTAGGCCTCGGCTCAGGTCACTCACCAGCCAATCAGAGCGAAGAAGATATGGCAGCGTTGGACCCATGGGAATACTGGATTCTGTCCCACCAGAAAGCTCTGCTAAGATCTGAGAGACTATAGCACTCCTTCAATACACTCCACCTATGCAGTAAAGATATGGGTCTTACCAGCCACCAGCCACCATCTTCATTTCCACCACCATTTATCGCCTCCATATTTCCACATTTATTTTTCCCGATTTGTGTTAAACTTATTCATTTGTATGTTTTCCTCGTCAACTGTTTGGCTCAGTTTCCTCTACATTTTTGTTCTGTCTGTTCATATTCTGTTCATGTTACTGTGTATGTAATGCCCGAAATCTTTATGTCTTGTACAGTATCCCCCTACCGTTCTTTAAATCAGTTTTCTATGAAAAGAAAAGTATTTCCTTATATTAGCTTTAATAACATTCATTTCCAATTAAAATCAACCTCTATATCTTAAAGTAATTGACTTAACTAGATTTCCTTTCACAAGTCGCTATTAAGAAAAAACGATGCATTATATAAGCAAGTTTATTCAAACCTAGAGTTTTTCGCGCCACATCCCAGCTGAGTTATCAAGCAACCTCAATTTTTCTCATGTATTATTTGAAATCAAATTCATTAGCTTAAATGGTAACACTTTTTCTACACCAAAATTAATTCTATATAATTTAGTAATAATCTCATATCTCAATGATCTGTAATTATAGAAATCAAATGTAAGAAAAATTCTTAATGAGTCACCCATATAGACGCTATCCTGCCTTCGCGGGAATCCATTGTTAAGCTCAGTCCGCGTCTCTTCCCCCCCACGATCAGGTTCCAGTGCCACACCAACACATATTCACACACACACACACACTCACATTGGTTTCCCCATTATATGTTTGTCGTATTTTGGATTATATGTTTTGTTTAAGAAATAAGTCTGGAAAGTGAAGATTAAGTTGGACAGTGTTAAACCTAGGAAAAATTTGTGATTTAATTTGTTTTGTGTATTAATCAAAGTGAAAACCTGTGGAGTGACCACCATTCCTTATTGAGGTCTTTTGTACCCAATAACTGAATAATTACACTGTATGTCAACTTGTGGAAAAGGATGTGAAAAGTTAGTTTAGTTTTTTTTTTCTCTTGTTGGTAAATAATAATTATACAAAGAAAATTAGAAGTTATTTCATTCGTGACATATGTCTCCCCCAGTGGTAACCAGAGTGACTCCTTGTGGCTAAGGTTGATTACTACCAAAATTACAACAACATTGACCAGTGGCCAACTTTCGAAAGGGTTCCTACTTCCCTCATAGTAGGTGGTGGCAGCGAAATACCGACCCGCTTAATAACATCATATATAAACCCCAGAGCATGACCGGGAGGTGGTAATAAATGGTAATCATAACAGCATAAGAAGAAATAATAAACAATCTTATAAAAATACCCGCCCCCGGCATGACATGTATACATTTTTGCCATTGTTATTTCATTTTTTTTGTATCAATTGCATCCACGTTGTTAATTCATCTTCCTGGTGAGACGCCTGCATCATTACACTAATTGATCACCTATTTTTTTTCTCTCTTTCTCACTTTCTCTCTCTCTCTCTCTCTCACACACACACACACACACACACACACACACACACACACACACACACACAGGGTGATGGATCTTGAAAAATTAGTTGAAGGACTATTGGAGAAGGTTAAGTTGTATAGTGAGGATCACGATAAAGTATTGAAAAGGCTCACAGCAGTGGAAGTGAAGATGACTCAAATGCAAGATGACAACGGGAAATTGAAGGTGGAAAACGAGAGTCTGAAAGATCAGATCAGGAAAAGTGAAGAATTAATGCAGAAAGGAAAGGAGGAAATTAAGGAAAGTGTGAAGAGTGTGGAGGTTCAGAGAAACAAATGGATAAGTGAATGCAATACAGAGAGAGAATCTTTGATGAAAATTATCGACGAGCAAAAGAAAGAAGAACAAAATCTGAGACAGAAAGTGGTGAAAGTAATAAAGGAGGAAGAAAAACTAGTAAGAAACACAGTTGAAAAGTATAAACAAGTGGTCGTCTTTGGACTGAAAGAAGAGAAGGTTGTAAACAAAAGGGAAAGAGAAGAAAAAGAAAGGAACACGCTAACTAAAATACTAAAAAAAGTTACTAGGGAAGATAACCAAGTCATGCAGCAAGTGGAAGAGTTTCACAGGATTGGTAAATATGAGGATGATAAGGTTAGACCTATAAGGATCAAGTTTGCAACACAGGTACAAGTAGAGGAAGTTTTGAGCGGATCTTGGAGGTTGTCTGGTGACGAGGACTATAAAAATGTATGGATAAACAGGGACCTGGACGAAGCTGAGAGGTTGAAGCAAAAAGAACTGATAAACGAGGCTAAGCAAAAAAACGACCAGCGAACAGAAGAGGAGAAGAAACAGTTTTACTGGAAAGTGAGGGATATGAGAATAATAAAGAAAAGGTATACAAGGATTTAAATAAAGTATGTTATACAAATGTAAATGGGCTGCTGTCAACAAAAGAGGAAATAAATGAGTTACTGAATAGAAATAAACCGGATATTGTGATATTGACAGAGACGAAGTGGAGAAGTGAATGGGGTATTCCTGATGTTGGTGATGGAAAGTACGATGTGTGGATAAGAAATAGAAGGAATAAAGAAGGAGGAGGAGTAATGATTTTGACTAAAAAGTGTGTTAGAGTGGAAAAGGTTACTAGGAGTGAGGATAAGTCAGAGATTTTACAAGTGGCTGTGACAAGTGTTAATGGTAAAACTGTAAACTATGTAGGAGTGTATGTGCCCCCAAAGACAAATGCTTGGGAAAGAGAGGAGCATGAAGACATGTTGGTGGACGTGTTAAGGGGTCTCGAAAAAATTGTGGAGGATAGCAATGACGTGGTTATCGCTGGGGATTTTAATTGTAAGGAGGTGAACTGGGAGGTGATGACTGCCAGTGGAGGAGAAAACTCTTGGAGTAATAGACTTCTAAATTGGGCGGTGGAAAACTTGTTGACACAATGGGTGGACTGTGATACCAGATTTAGTGGAGGTGATATACCATCTAGGCTTGATTTGGTGTTCACCAAGGATAGGGAGAGTATTGAGGACTTGCAATGTGAAAGCCCCCTGGGAAAAAGTGACCATGTGCTGATAAATTTTGAGATGAGAAATGAAAATGAGATCATAAATGAGGAGTATAAGGAGAAGAGATTTAAATATGGGAGAGCTGATTTTAAGAAATTAAAAGACTTCTTTGTTGAGGTGGAATGGAAGGACTTTGAGCAGGCTGAGAATGTTCAAGAGAAATGGAATGAATTTTTGAAGATTTACAATATTGCAGTGGAGAAATTTGTACCTAGAGGAAAACCAGGAGGTAGAAAAGGGAAAGAATGGTTCAATGCAAAATGTAAAAGTGCAAGAAATGACAAGAAAAATGCTTGGAATAGATGGAAGAAGAGGAAAACTGAAAACAGATGGGACGAGTACATTAAAGCTAGGAACGAATATGTCGAGATAATAAGAATGGAGAGAAGAAAATATGAAAGAGATGTAATAGACAAGTGTATAGATGAACCCAAGCTGTTTTACAAACACATCAATGGGAAGATGAAACAGAAGGAAGGGATAACAAAGCTGAAAGTGGAAGAAACAGTCTACGAAGAGGCTCAGGATATGGCGGAGGTGATGAATGAACGCTTTAGATCAGTGTTCACTGTGGAGAGAGAGTTCGAGCCTGTAGAGGAAGTCTTCAAAGGGACCTCGATGAAAAATGTCTCTGTTACGAATGAGGAAATATTTAAGATGATGAAGGAGCTGGATGTCAATAAATCAATGGGACCAGATGGAGTATCAAACTGGATTTTGAAGGAATGCTGTGAGCAATTGGCTGGGAAAATTCATAGTGTGGTGGTAACATCATTGACGCAGGGAAGAGTGCCTAAGGACTGGAAAAGGGCAAATATCACACCGATATTTAAAGGGGGAAATAAGGAAAAACCGCTAAACTATAGACCAGTGTCCTTGACCAGCGTTGTGGGGAAGATGTGTGAGAGAGTGATTAAGGAGAGATGGATGGAGCACTTGGAGAGGCATAAAGTATTAACAAATTGCCAGTTTAGATTTAGAAAGGGGAGATCATGCTCCACAAATTTGTTATCTTTTTACTCAAAAGTGATTGATGTTATTCAAGAAAGGGATGGATGGGTGGACGGTGTATACCTGGATTTAAAGAAGGCTTTTGATAAAGTACCGCATCGAAGATTAATATGGAAAATTGAAAAGTACGGAGGAATTGGAGGAAAACTACTGGAGTGGATGGAGGATTATCTTCATGATAGAGAAATGAGAACAGTAATACGTGACCAGTGTTCGTCTTGGCTCAAGGTAACCAGTGGTGTCCCACAGGGATCTGTGTTGGGACCATTAATGTTTGTGATTTACGTTAATGACTTGAGTGATGAAGTTGACAGTTACATAAACCTGTTTGCGGATGATGCAAAATTAATGAGGAAAGTTGAAAATGTAAATGACTGTATGATGCTACAAAATGACTTAAACAAGATCAATAGTTGGAGTAAATCATGGCAAATGGAATTTAACTTGAGTAAATGCAAGGTGATGGAGTTTGGTAAGAGCCAAAAGAGAGTGCGATATGATTATGAGATGAATGGTGTCAGGTTGGAGAAATCAAAAGAAGTGGATTTGGGAGTGACTGTTACAGAGGACTTGACTCCAGACAAACATATTGACAAAATTGCTGGTGGGATGATGAATTTATTAAAAAGGATGAGAGTGGCCTTTTCGTATCTGGATGAAAGGATGATAAAGAAGATTTTGACTTCTGTGGTACGACCGAGGTTGGAATATGCGGCAGTCGTGTGGTCTCCCCATAAAAAGAAAAATATTGCAAGGTTAGAAAGAGTTCAGAGAGCAGTTACGAAGATGGTTCCCGAGATGAGTACTTTGACCTATGAAGAGAGACTGAAAAGATTAGAAATCACTACACTCGAGGAGAGAAGGGAAAGAGGTGATTTGATAAATGTCTATAGAATGGCAAATGGTATGGAGGACATGGATAGGGA
>JAPQNM010000227.1:42500-87500 GCA_029783475.1 Metacarcinus magister
AATACTCAGTTCAGATCAGAAATAGTACTCAGTTCACCCGAAGGCGGATACAATATAAGGTGTATTGGAACACCGTAAACATCTCAGTATACAATGTGTATGTCGAACACAACAAGAAATAAGTAATTCAGAACCTGCTAAAAATAATTAAGTAACACCCAGTGAAAATGAAAACAAACCCGCTTTAAAATCAGTAAAGACTCACAAAAATATAATAGACTCGTCCAGGACGTACGTAACTGCAGCACAGGTCTTGTACAGAAATGTTCGATAGGGTCTGAGTGTTGCTTCAGTTGCTGCAATGTATTGTAAAATTAGTACAATGTGAAAACATGTATGTATATACGCTCCACAGAAAAGTTATAAATAAAAGTTTCATTGTAAATAAAAAATAAAGTCACAGAAAAAATAAAGTACAAGTCTTTTCCAGTGGACTGTATTGAGGCTCAAGTAATTTTCAAATAATTTTCAAAATGTCCGCTATGTAAACAAACTAGATGGTGGAGGGGTATTCAAACAACGCGCGTCAATTTTCAAGATGGCGGCGTGAGGAGGGAGGTGGAGGAGAATATGGCGGATCAAAATGACGGACAAGCACACACAAAGAGAAAAACTCATTTTCAAGAAAATTTTTTTTTTAATAAATACTTGAATAAGAAACTTAACTCTGAGGTAAAAAATAAAATAAAATGCACTTCACAGACTCAGAGAACAGAAAAAAGAAAAATAATTCAAGTGAATCCTTTGTAGTGGATTGGGCGTGAAGTGGAGTCCAGTGGAGTCCTCTTGGAGTGGATGTGGAGTCCATCGTAGGTGGAAGTGGGTCCCGTCCGTGGGCGTGAAGGCGACGAGCGTTGGGCGTCAAAATAAAACATGACCTCATGGATGGAGTGGGGTGGAGTCCCTCGTATGTGGAGTCCGGTGGATTTGGAGCAAGTGAAGTCTCTCGTCAATGATAGATGGCCACGTGTGTGTTGCTGGGCTAGAAGATGCTGGTATTTCCGCGGGCGTGAGGATGGTGTCGTCAACAAAGCATGATCGCGTGGGTGGAGTAGTAAGTGGATCAGGTGGAGTAGCAGCAGACAAACCGTGGATGATGTAGCAGTAGTATGTATACAGGGTGGAATATACTTGTCCATGGTAGATTTATATGAGTTTGGGGCAGGACAGGTGAAAAAGCTTGCTGGTGTATGGCGTCGCAGGGACAATGGTTTGGAAGATGGCGGCTTGGAGATAAAGATGCGGGTGGACGCGCCAAAACTTTCCTTTTATTTTCTCTCTTTCTGTCCAGCTTGATAATCCCACCGCTGCCACCACTTGTAAAGGGGGGTTTGGTAGCGTAGCTGGGTAAATAAGGCTTCGGAGACGTGGCTGTGGGTTTATTATATAATAAACAATGGTACTGGACAGAGATTGATGATGCGCGTGACCTTTGCTGTGTAAATCTCTGCCCGGACTGATGCGGCTGGCGTCGGGCCAGGTCGCGTGGGGTCGAGTGCGTAGTTGCCAGGCGTCACAAGACAGTTGCCAAACATACACTATTGATATGAGCGCGCCACATACAAATACAATATGATAATGATATATATAATACCTCAGCTCCCTACATTACCCAACGTATGTAACACGGAAGGTTTTCCCGCTAGCTAAGTGTGTATACGTATGTGTACGTGTATGTCTATAATTATGTGTGTGTGTCTGTCTGTGTGTGTGTGTGTGTGTCTGTGTGTGTGTGTGTGTGTGTGTGTGTGTGTGTGTGTGTGTGTGTGATATAAGATAGACTCTCGCCTTATATTAACTACCTGTATTAGCGAGGACAATTCATAAACACTTTTTCTTTGAGTAATGACGGTCACATGTGGATTATCAGTGTAAAAAAAAACATTGAACTATGAAAGAAAACTGACATCCCGCTGGCCTCCCTTTCCCGCACTTGGCGCCTGTTTGTGACTTGCGTGGCATTCCCAGGGTCAATGTCATAACTATCTTTATAACTAACCCTCACACAGATGTGATGCCACGACATAAGCCCCTTTCAGAATTCTTCTTTCTTTTGTTTTGTTTATACATTTTTTAAACCTGGCGCGTTCACGATTCCCGCCAAATCGGGAAAAATGCCACAGTCTTTCAGTTATTAGTCATGTGATTGTAATATTCTTCGCACCCCACACTGTACGCCTTCCCAAATGTTTTTACTCTCATCAACTATAATTTCGCCTTATAGTGTTTAGTTAAGAGACTTGTTTTGTAAAGAGGAAAGAGAGAGAAAAGGGGGGATAGGTAAACACTAGTTGACAACTCGTCAGGCAGCACGCGCATTTTGGGTAGCCACGCACCCCCTCTCTCTCCACCTAGCCGTCAGGAAAGGAACGTGTCTCACCATGGTGTCTGGTTACAGGTGAGGTATTCACGTTCCCTAATATCAAAATACCCCTAGAACATTAGTATTATCACTCTGAAGGGAAGGTTGTCAATAATATATAGAAGAAATGGAATAATAGTTATCAGTATAGGTGAAATAAGGTAGTGAAATATGGCCTCATGGCCGCTCTCTCTCCACCTAGCCATCAGGAAAGGAACGTGTCTCACCATGGTGTCTGGTTACAGATGAGCGGCCTTCACGACAATACAAATACACGGTGAACACTATCACACATTATAACACACTGAGAGGTAACAGCCTTAGTGAGGATAATGCCCAACATCATATATTGTCCTTTGTCAGGAACGGTGACCACGTGTGACCTTGGTAAACAGTTAATACAGTGAATAGAAAAGCCTTCGGGGCCTGTAGCCATCCCATGTGGGAACATAGGACATAAACCATATGTTAATAGTGGGCAGTGTTCATTAATGTTAATTAAATATGATGTGAGATCATTTGATTTGCATCCTAAGAGGCGGTTAGTTAACCACTCTTAGTAATTATCAAAATTTCAAATACTATGCCCGGGGAAATATGTTAAAAGGGGGGAGGGGGGAGAGATTATGAAGCCTAAGATAGGAGGGATATAACGTGTGTGATATGTATGAACCTAGGGTAGTGATCGGACCTAGTTTGTACTGTGTTATTCAGTTCGGGTGATTTTGTTTACTTATTAATCAGTTCTAATAATAGTGGGTGGAAATACATTGAGAAGTATGAAATATATTTGTTATCAAAAGTTAACTGGTCAAATTCTTTGAAAATAACCCCTGACTGTAAAGTGGTAAGGTAAGTACTTTGGAGGTGCTCAACACTATTGAAATAAGGATATGAAAAACGTCCAACGTTCTCACGTGCCCTGAGGAGGACTCAGCTTACTCTACCAAAGGTGTTAAATATATATATTCTAGTGTTGAGATTTAATGATAGTAATTATTTCATTTAAAGTAAAATACATTCTTATAAAGGGCCTCCATGCCCCTTTACAAAAATACCTTGGGTGGTGGCAGCAGGAATAATAAGAGATAAGGAGTTAAAGTAAAGAATTATTACAGGAGAATCTCCGACACCACACTGGTGTCTGAGCGTTGGGATTTGAAAGAACCTTGGCCCCCCGGCACCACACAGATGTGTCTTCTCTCCTCTAATGTTTTGATTACTCCATCTTCAGATACTCATCCTCATCCTTCCCTTTCAATATTTCATCTTACTCTATCACCTGTCATGTTTAATCTGCCACTTTCTCTTTTTTTTCGTTTATTTATTTATTTTTTTAAAGAAATTAGTTACACTACAATATATATACACGTTCTGTAGCCTTCCTACTCTGGTGCAAGACGTCCATAAAACGGCGTCACCATGATTATAGTAAATGGAACAGAGTGGCAATAACTCCAAGGAGTAGGAAAGTTTGAACATGTAACATGAGTAACAGCGGCTCTCTTTATCTAAGCTGCTTTTAACTACGTCTTAGTTCAACGACCAAACTGCAATGGAGACCAGTATGTCGTAACGTAATAGTAGACGCTATTAAACACTGCCCAAATATAACTAATTCGAACATGTAAGAAAATTAAGAAACCCCCGAGGCCGATGAGTTGCCAGCAATGAATTAAGAACAACAAAGTATTATAATCAGGATTCCTCCTATGGATTCTATAATAATGTGTGTATGGGACATTAATATGCTTTACTAACAAGACCACAAGGACATATGACCAGATGCACCAACCAGGAAGCCCAGACGGCGCCACTGTTGCATCACGATAAGCATAGTTGGAGCTCATGGACACCCGAGACCTAGAGGAATATAACATGAGAGTCTATTCATGGGAGTCCACTGTCTCTGTCTTCCCGCGCTGTTCTCTCCTACTCGTTGGCCTCACTCTCAGCCACTACAACAAGAACGATCCTGTTGACCAGACCATTATACTGTGCCTTAGTCCCTCCCTCTGAAACGGACGCAGTGAACAGTCAAGATGCGCTGGCCTTTCCTGGTGTTGAGTCTTGTGGTGGTGATGGTGATGGCGGTGGTGCTTCCTGTGACAAGCAACTCAGTGGTACGTTCACGAGAGGTAATGTTATTTGTCTTTTTCAAGTAATTGACTTACTCTCTACCTGATTTTTCTCATATCAATAGTGTGTGTGTGTGTGTGTGTGTGTGTGTGTGTGTGTGTGTGTGTGTGTGTGTGTGTGTATGTGTGTGTGAGTGTGTATGTGTGTGTCTGTGTGTGTGTGTGTATGTGTGTGTGTGTGTGTCATGCCGGGGGGGGGGGGGGGGGTGTTCTACGATTGTTTATTAATTATTCTGTTATGCTGTTATGATTACCATTTATTACCACCTCCCGGTCATGCTCTGGGGTTTATATATGATGTTATTAAGCGGGTCGGTATTACGCTGCCACCACCTATTATGAGGGAAATAGGAACCCTTTCGATAGTTGGCCACTGGTCATTGTTGTTGTAATTTTGGTAGTAATAAATCTTAGCCACAAGGAGTCACTTTGGTTACCACTGGGGGAGACATATGTCACTAATGAAATAACTTCTAATTTTTTTGTATAATTATTATTTGCCAAAAGAGAAAACTAACTTTTCACATCATAGTGTAGTACTTGATTACAACCTTTTTCTACAAGTTAACATATAGTGCAATTATTCATTTGTTAGCCCAACAAAAATAAACAAAGAGCACAGAAAAATGAAAATAATGTTACACAAACTTTGCTAACCAAACTGAGTAACACACATTCAAGTTATCGGGTACAAAAGAACTCAATAAGAACTGTTGGTCACTCCACATGTTAACTTCACTTCGATTAACACACAAAATAAATTCAATCACAAATTTTTCCCAGTTTTAACACTGTCCAACTTAATCTTCACTTTCCAGATTCAAACTTGTTCCTAATCAAAACACATGATCAAAATAAGACAATACCGTTCCTAATAATACTCTAACTAATGAGACAAACATCTAATGGGGAAACCAATGTGAGTGTGTGAGTGTGTGTGTGTGTGTGTGTGTGTGTGAATGTGTTTGTGTGGCACTGAGGTGGAACCTGGTCGGTAGGGTAGAAGGGACGCGGACTGAATTAAACAATACACTTAAAAGGGATAATACTTGAACAATATAACATAGATATTAAGGTGAAAGGGATGCATAATGAACAATGAAACATATTTAAGGGAGGAAAGAGGGACCATGCGGTCTGAGATGCCGCCCCCATAATAAATGGAAGAATTGCTATTATTAATTAATAATCAGCCTTAAAAGGGCTTTAATTGACTTTACACATTCAAAGGGAAGATTATTGAATACATGAGAACACTGAATGATTAAGGATTTAGCAAATATTAAGAGATGTTTACGTAACACTCAACACAGACCTGGTCGGTAGGGTAGAAGGGACGCGGACTGAGCATTATGATGCTATGCTAGTGTAGCGTGGCGTCCTTAGAGGTGACTCACTAAGAATTTTCTTACATATGATTTCTATAATTACAGATCATTGAGATATGAGATTGTTACTAAATTATATAGAATTAATTTTGGTGTAGAAAAAGTGTTACTATTTAAGCTAGTGAATTTGATTTCAAATAATACATGAGAGAAATTTTGATCACTTGATAACTCAGCTGCTATTGATGCCATCGCCAACAATGCAGCAGCTGGCCCTGATGGCTTCCATGTCAAATTACTAAAAAACTGCAAGAAAGAACTGGCTAAACTTCTTCAGATTCTATGGAGTTCCTCACTGCAGACTGGCACTATCCCAAAACTACTCAAGACTGCCATAATCACAACTATCCACAAGGGAGGCAGCAAGGGATCAGCCAGCAAGTACAGACCAGTGGCACTAACATCCCACCTTGTCAAAATTTTTGAGAGGGTTGTCAGAAAAAACATAGAACACTTCCTCGAAAGAAATGGAGCGCTCAGCAATGGACAACATGGCTTCAGACAGGGACGTTCATGCCTGTCCCAACTGCTTCTGCACTATGAAAAAATTCTTGAGTATATCCAAGATGGTCAAAATACAGATGTCATCTACTTAGACTTTGCTAAAGCCTTTGACAAGGTTGATCATGGAATACTCCTGCACAAACTACGAGCCCAGGGAATTGATGGACCACTTGAGAGGTGGATTCATAGCTTCCTAACGGAAAGAACCCAACGAGTATCGAGTAACGAGTGCTGATGAGAAGGCGGCCAATCACGAGGCGAGACTGCTCGCGCATGCTCAGAGTGTGCGGGGACATAGCTGCTTGCAGGCCCTTCCAGCCCTGCCCCCTCCTCTCTCCCTCACCTCACTTCCTCATCCATCCAGCCCTACCCACTCCCCCATCCATCAAGCCCTGCCCCCTCCTCTCTCCCTCACCCAACTCCCCCATCCATCCCTACCCACTACTCTATCCCTCACCCCACTCTCCCATCCATCCATCCCTCACCTCACTCCCCCATCCATCCAGCCCTGCCCCCTCCTCTCTCCCTCACCCCACTCCCCTATCCCTCCATCCCTCCACCCTCCTCCATCTCTCACCCCACTCCCCCATCCATATCCAGCCCTGCCCCCTCTTCTCTGCCCCCTCTTCTCTCCCTCCCCCCATTTTCCCACTCCCCCATCCATCCAGCCCTTGCCCCTCCTTTCTCCCTCACCCCATTCCCCCATCCATCCATCCTTGCCCCCTCCTATCTCCCTCACCCCACTTCCCCATCCATCCAACCCTGACCCCTCTTCTCCCCCTCACCCCACTCCCCCATCCATACAGCCCTGCCCTCTCTTTTCTCCCTGACACCACTCCCCCATTCATCCACGCCTGTCCCCTCCTCTCTCCTTCACTCCACTAACCCATCCATCTAGCCTTGCCCCCTCCTGTTTCCCTCACCCCACTCCCCCATCCATTCAACCCTGCCCCCTTCTCTCTCCCTCACCCCACTCCCCCATCAATCCAGCCCTGCCCCTCCTCTCTCTCTCACCCCACTCCCCCATCCATCCAGCCCTGCCCCCTCCTGTCTCCCTCATCCCACTCCCCTATCCATCCAGCCCTGCCCCCTCCTCTCTCCCTCACCCCATTCCCCCATCTATCCAGCCCTGCTGTGAGGAATTGCACCTGCCTCGTTCCCTCCTTAGTGGTTGAACTATCACTCTAGTCTGCCGGCGCTGGTTCACCTCTCCAACTGCTTGTTCGCCAGCTTCCCTGCTACTACCCCAACCCCTTGTCCATGGGTAGGGGGGTAGTCTAACCGAGGCAAACTCCACGCCACGGAATCAGAAGTCATCAGACGGCCTCAGCTCTCTGACCTGACAACACCTCCACCTGCTGCTGGTTCTCAACATTCCTGAAGGCACTTCTGGAGACTTGGGCTCTTTTCCAGTGTGTCCTTCAACTGTACCAAGGACTCTACATCAATAGAACGGTCCACTCCTATGGGTGAGCTGGTCGCCGCGCAAAGATAGCGCTGCCAAGCAGCCAGAGGGATAAAGCACTCAGCTGTCGCACTGAAACGCGTGGAGAGAGATGGAAATTATTCATGCACGCAGCTTATTAAACGTATATGCTTTGCCAATATGGGAATTCGGGCGTGCTCAGCAATGTACTGCTCAAGCAGTTGAAAGTGGAATAAGGATTTGTCCTTTTTTTCGCTTTCCCAAGGATCCTAAGAGGTGAGGCAACTTTATTTTGTAGGCTCAGAAGTTCCTCAACTATAATCTGAGGTCTGTGTCATTTACTGGGATTTTTAGATGGCAGGTCATGTATTAGCCTAATGGTTATATGACATTATGACGGAGCTACTCGTGGTCATTCCTTGAAAGTAGGTCAAGTTTTCATGTAGTACATACTGAGGTGTGTTGTGAGTGGTTGCAGTGTGCAATTACCTTCCACAGTCTGGTTACCTCATCTACCCTGCCAACATTCAAGTCCACTCTGCACTAATATCTTTGCACTAATATGTTTAAGTATTATGATAAACGTCTTATAGTAAATGCAGGTTAAGGTACAAATTCCAGACCATATACATATTCACATGTTTGGTGTGCCTATGAATGCTGACTCCCTTATGTTCCATTTCTCTAAAGCCTGATGCCATTCGTTATGATGTATAAATGTGTGTGTGTGTTCTCTCATCTAGTGGGCTTCAGTACCTAGGACAAACCCGAGGGCCCAGCGGAAGCTGCAATCTGCTGATGCGCCAGCCCATCCAGAATTGTACAACTAATTGACACACATAGGAAGAAACAGCTGGATAGTGTATCAAGATTCTCAGTGCTACCATTAATTCAAGGATGACATGTCATGGTACTGTCCATTATGAAAGGTTGTCAACAAAGAGCTGATGAGTACTGTAGATTCATTTGTAAAAATATGTGATATCTTAGTGCAGTTATTGTGTTAACCATTACATTAAGGTGTATTTGGGTTTACTACTTACAAAAAGTTACTTATGAATGAATGACTTCACATAATGTAGGCTATGGTGTTTAAAGGTAATGATGATGAAGAAACACTGATGGTGGTGATGATAATGTGGCAGGCTGGTTATATCAATGCTTTTTATTAGAGACTGATTGATGGTGAAAACATTGATGGTAACAAGTGCCAATTGACTATAAAATGTGGTGAGTTTTCTGAGGTATAATCATCAATTTATGAACTGAATTGTATATGAAAATTTAGTTGTGCAGGCATATTTTTTACATAATTTGATATTAAAATCAGTGATGTAAAAATTATATTGAAATGCCCCAAGATGGGGAAATAGATCGATCACCCTTGGGTGAGGAGAGATATCCCTTTAGCCAAGTGGGTAAGCAAAGGGAGTAATTAATGTGTTCAAGGAGGAATAAAGAATTGTACTGGTTTACTAAAATTAACACCAGTGCCCTTAGCCAGTACCCTTTTAATGTAATAAAAAATAAATAAATAAATAAAAAAAATAATATATATATATATATATATATATATATATATATATATATATATATATATATATATATATATATATATATAATAAGAGGAAAAGCAGAGGTCCCAGTATGGATCCTTGAGGCACACCGGAAGTAATGTCAGTGCCCTTAGCCAGTACCCTTTTAATGTAATAAAAAAAAAAAAAATATATATATATATATATATATATATATATATATATATATATATATATATATATATATATATATATATATATATATAAGAGGAAAAGCAGAGGTCCCAGTATGGATCCTTGAGGCACACCGGAAGTAATGTCTAGAGTAGATAAAGAGATGATGTTGTATTGAAGATACTGCTTACGATTACTAAGGTATGTTAAACCATTTATTAGTTGTTCCCCTGATTCCGTAATGCTCTAACTTGTGTAATAAAATATGGTGGTCCACTGTGTTAAAAGCCTTGGATGAATCTAAAAATGTAGCCACTGTAAAGTTTCTATTATCAAATGAAGTCAAGATGTCATTAGTAAATGATATATGTGCTGTTTTGGTCGATCTACCCTGTCTGAATCCATGCTGTGCCTCTGTAAGGATGTTATTGGTTTGACAAAAATTTTTAATTCTATTGCACATTAATTTTTCAATAATTTTGCTAAATGAGTTTAATATTGACACTGGTCTATGGTTCTTATATTCTCTCCTATCTCCAGCCTTGTATATTGGGGTAACTTGTGCAACTTTCATAGCATCTGGAAATATGCCGGTTGAAAAGGAAGAATTAAATATATGCAAGAGAATAGGAGATAATAACGTGGCCAGTTCCTTAATCAATTTGATGGGTACTCCGTCACAACCTGGTGAAGAGTCATGCAGGGTATTGATAACTTGTAAGAGTTTGTTTTTTGTGTCGGGGGTAACTAAAAATGCTTCCAACTGTCTGTCTTGTAGGTATTCACGGAAGTCTAACTGTTGGTGCCTATTTGCCTCTGATAGTTTACTTGTTACATTTACAAAATAATTATTAAAGTTTTGTGCTATTTCACCAGGATTAGTAATTTCATGGTTGTTTAACAAGAACGTATTACTTAGCTTAGATTTCTTTGGTCGATTTAAAACTTCATTTATTACTTTCCAAGTATTTTTGATTTGGCCTGAGTTTTCATAAAATTTATTTTGGTAATACCTCGCTCGTGCGGCTTTTATTGTATTGGTTACTTGGTTGCAAAGTCTGCGGTATAATGCACCATAAGTAATTGGATGTTTTGCATATTTCCTTTGCACTATATTTTTTTTTCTTTGATAAGTTTTAATATGTCTGGGATTATGTATGGCTTAGGTAAGTATTTACAATTATGTTTTCTTGTTATTAATGGGAAATGTTTATTGAAACAAGATAAGAAAATTATTTGAAAGTTATCAAAGCTTACATTAGGGTCTCCAGATGCAAAAACTAAGTCCCAATTAATATTAAGTAAGCAATTCTTAAAGCAAGCTATCTGTTCAATAGTATATTTCCTATAAGAAATAGTAAAGGATTGATCAGTTTCTTTTTTATAGGCTTCAGATAAAAATATCGAAAATATGGAGAAATGATCAGAAATAGCGTTACTATATATAATTCCATTCAGAGTGTTTTTCTTTATGTTGTTAGACCAGAAGTGATCAATAATAGTCGCAGTCGTACTGGTAACTCGTTGGTTTGATAATTGTATGAAAAAAGTGTTTTGAATTACTGATATTAATTAATTTAGATACAGGCCTATCATTATCCGATTTAAAAGTTCCAGATTGAAATCTCCTGAAATATATGCTATTTTATTCTCATTATTTATTTTAGTCAAAATTTCATTGAAATTTGTTAAGAACACTCTAGCGTCAGAATGGGGTCTTCTATAGATGTTGCCAACAATGAAATTACCATGAGCCTGGTCACAAACCTCCACAAATATTGTCTCCATGCATTCATTTCTCAATGTCATATCAGTTCTTTTAGAACTTACATAAGATGTCTTTAGGTAGATAGGTAAATTTGTACATAAGTAAATAAAAACAAAGCAGTAGATAAACATATTCCTATAAGAAAAAAAAAATTAATGGTAGAAAGTTATGTTCCCAAAAGTTATGAAATAAAACACACACACACACACACACACACACACACACCAATAAAAAAATTACACATAATTACGAAAAAATCCTTCTCCTATACAAAAAACAGATATAAAGGTGAATGCTAAGAGCTCTGTTGCAGACAATTAGGTAGAAGACCATCCCTCAGTGATGCTAGGTCTAGGAAATTTTTTTTTTTCTAGGGGAAAATGGACCTATGGAGAGAAAAAGAGGAGAAATATCAAAATTGGCCAAAATTTATCAAAATCAAAATTGGCCAAAATTTAGGGGAAAACTGATAAAATGGGACAGTATGAGACGATATGACATTCTTTTTGGAAGTGATACAGCAAGAGTATATTCTACTCCATAAAAGAAAAATTATGAAAAGAGAGAGAGAGAGAGAGAGAGAGAGAGAGAGAGAGAGAGAGAGAGAGAGAGAGAGAGAGAGAGAGAGAGAGAGAGAGAGAGAGAGAGAGAGAGAGAGAGAGAGAGAGAGAGAGACGGTGAATGGCAGTAGGAAGAAGGGAGTGGGAGGGCGGGTGGGGACACCATACACGAAACAAGCTGAACACTGCAACCCTAAATGGACTGCTCCATACCAAAGCGACATTTGATTCTGCTACATGCTATAATTTCAAGATTCTTCCAAGCCACTTCAGTAGGATGACCAAAGAAATATACGAAACAGAAGATCTGAAGCATTAAAACCGTAAGTTAGTTGTAATGTTTCCCCCCCCCCTCTCTCTCTCTCTCTCTCTCTCTCTCTCTCTCTCTCTCTCTCTCTCTCTGCTTCGGTAGGCTGTAATTGAGGAAGTTTTGTAGCTGCAAAGATACTACGAACAGTTAAAATATGCAGGCATCGTCATTATTAAAGTTGCAAAGTTGTATTATAGCCTCAAATAAGAAAGGGAAATTTTATGTTAAAAAGGGAAATTTTGATGGTTTGTCTAGGGAAATATGGCTGTGGGAACCTGGCAACACTCCCACCTTAACCTTGCATCATCGTTGTGTTGCATTATGTGATGTAACACTTTACAAAACATGGGATGGTAACAGTAACAGTAACAGACATACTGATTATTGTGTTTAGAGGAACAGATTCACTCATACACTCGTCAGAATCAAGCAATAATAACGCATATCTCCTTCTGCTACGGGTCATATGATGGTAAATAAATAATTAAGTAAAAAGAACTAGGATGTAAACACTTCCTTTTATTTTATTTAGGGAGACGGTGGTGCAGTGGTCAGCATTCGGGCATGGGAGCCTAGGATTCCGGGTTCGAATCCCTGATATCCGCTGAGCACTTTTCAATATTTGATATCACCGTCGAGTGGCCAAAGACTACCCAAATTGCTGCCATACTGTCCTCAGACGGGACTTACAACGTTAATATGCATCTGAGGCTGTAGCAGTAATAAGCCTCACTCGTTCTCAACATATTCAAGAAAGAACTTAATCATTCGAGGCGTCACTATAAAAAAAAAAAATTCTAAAAAAACCTACACCAAATAACAGGCGAGGCAAGTCCATCTGTGCCTCCATATGCCTACTGGTGCCAACGGTTAATGATATAGAAAAAAAAAAAATTGTTAATCTATAACATAATAAAATAGCTTCTTTACAAACTATATCACCTTACTGCACAGCAAACTGTTAAGTACTTGGCCATGACAAACCCCTAAACCATTCAAAGACATTGGGAATGAAGGCTTTAGCCAGAGCAAGGATAGGGGCTCCAGTTGGAATGCCTGGGAAGGGTTCGGATCTGCCAGCAATATCCAGGTGAGTGTACTTGAGGGGCTGATTGCTGTCCTTTCCATGCTGGAAAAATGTACATTTTAATATTAGAACCTAAGTTATACTGAAAATTTACTATACATGCTTGGGTGGGGTCACAGGGTGTACTTCTCTTCTCCTCTGGCAGCATAGAGGCTAAGTGAGAGAAGCATATATGTAAATGTGCATGGGTGTGTATGGGTGCCTTGTTTGGATAACAGCCTGGTATATAAATAGATATAGATACATTTTCGGCTCTCTTTTAAATGATACTAGACATATTGTATACTAAGATTACATTTATCCAGGCTTTGTGAGGTGGAGGATGTACAAATAACTTAAAATCTACTACATATGTCAATGTTGAATTACAAAGACCCTTATAAAAAAATAAAATTGGACAATAAAAATAATAATAATAATAATAATAATGATGTTATGAAAAAGGGAGTCAAGTATATAAGTATTTATAATACATGTATCTACAAGCAAGTGTGTTGACCTAATATAATCTATCCATCTATAATCAATCAATCAATCATTGGGGGCATACGCCAAGAGGAGTGTCGCCTTGCCAACCCTCCAATGCCAGCTCTGGCGATCACTTTGTGTAAGTCCCCATGCAAGCCCCCTTCCCATACCAATTAACTCCCAGCAGGAAGCATTGACTTGCCCCAACCATGAACTTTGTGGGCGCCCCCTTGGCCTCCTCCACTCCGGGTTATCTCTTTCAGAAATAACCTGAGAAGCAGGATCAGCTTCTGGGTAGCGTGCTACATGCCCATATAGCCAAAGTTGACGTTGGTGGACTATGCTGGTAATAGGCCTTGATTTAGTCTCACGGAGCAGTCGCTGATTTGACAAAATCATTCCAATGATACCCCATGATACTGCAAAGGCATTTATTACCAAAGACATCAATTTGCCTCTTCAGATCGGTGTTCAGTGTCCATGTCTCACAGCCATACAGTAAGACAGGGATCACCAGCGATTTGAAGATTCAAATCTTTGTCTGTCTGCACAGGTACCGACAACGTCAGATACTTGTGCCGAGTGATTCCATAACACCATGGGCCAGGCCAATCCACTGTAAGACACCATTGTTATGGACCACGCTACTAAAGTAGTTGAAGCTGTCCAAGATATCAATATCCTCACCACACACATGAATAGACTGTACTGTTTCATCTAGCAAGCCTCCAAATACCTGAACCTTAGTCTTGGGCCAAAAGACCTGAAAACCCAAAGGCTTTGCCTCGCCGTGCAATGTTTTGAGAGCCATCACCAGAACCTCCAGCAAATCAGCGAAGACTACTGCATCGTCAGCAAAAACAAGATGAGTGATTTTGGTGTTGCTGACAGATGCTCCACAGTGACTTTAATCTACAACTCTGCCCAGTACCCAGTCCATACATGTATTGAAAAGTGATGGAGCAAGGACGCATCCCTGCCTCATTCCCATATTCACAGGAAAGAAGCTGGACACGCCTCTGCCAGCACTCTCAGTCCCGGAATACAGGTCGGATAAGATAAGGTAAAGTGGGGACACATGCTATAGCTATGTGTAGCCGCAGGCGTTCATCTCCCGTCACATTGGTCTTTGAGCCTGTGGTGGAAATTAATCCGTTAAGCCGGGACACAGGGCCACCATGACATCCGACTTTCCACAGTTTATCTTCTCCAGGTTACCCTAGGTACCCATTTATCTACCAATCCATTTGAAAGGATGAACAGCTGTGTGAGCTGTACACCGACTGCCTTCATCCGGGATCAAACTCGGGCCAGCGGATTCTTAGTCAGAGGTGCTAACCACTGCACCACTGAGGTGCTCCTAGGTCAGATAGTAGTCCAATAATCCCTGCTGGAATCCTGTGGAGGTGCACAAGATCCCAGAATGCCTCCCGATGCACTAAATCAAAGGCCTTTTTGAGATCGACATAGGCTGCGAGCATCCCGTTGAAATTCACGTTGGCGTTTCACCAGTACGCAAAGTGCTAGGATACGATCAGCTGTTGATTTACCAGGTGTGAACCCTAACTTTTCAGGTCTCTGATATTTCAACAAACGACTGCAAACTCGCATCAGTAGCACCTTGCTGAGCAGCGTTATCCTGCAATAGTTGTTGCAATCCTGACAGTTCCCTATATCTTTCTAGATAGGGATGATCAACCCCCTTTTCCAGTCAGGAGGTATGGTACCTGAATGCCATACAGCAGTCAAGACAGCATGCAACCCACGGATCATGGCCTCGCCTCCAGCTTTGAGCAACTCCGCACTGATGTTACAAATGCCAGCTGCCTTTCCACCCCTCAACTTTGCCACAGCCTCTTTGATTTCATCAATAGAGGGTGCAGCTTCGTTAATGGGCGGATCAGCATCCATGACCTGTAGTCCAGTGGTTTGAAGCTGTCCGCTTGGATGGTTAACCTTGAACAACAGCTCAAAGTACTGAGCCCAACAAGCCATCTGCCCATCCGTGTCTGACCCATCCATGTCTGGCGTGCAGTGTGGGAGGATCAGCAACGCACTTACAACACCTAAAAATGGCAAGACTAAAACCTGCAATAACCATATCAGCGTTGCAAGGCTGCGTGTGTACGAGTGTGTAGGGCTGGGTATGGGAGGGTGTGTAGGGCTGGGTAAGATTGTGTGTGTAGTGTTGGGTATGGAAGGGTGTGTATGGATGGCTAAGAGTGTGTGTAGTGTTGGGTATGGAAGGGTGTGTATGGATGGGTAAGATTGTGTGTGTAGTGTTGGGTATGGAAGGGTGTGTATGGATGGGTAAGAGTGTGTGTAGTGTTGGGTATGGAAGGGTGTGTATGGATGGGTAAGAGTGTGTGTGTAGTGTTGGGTATGGAAGGGTGTGTATGGATGGGTAAGAGTGTGTGTGTAGTGATGGGTATGGGAGGGTGTGTATGGATGGGTAAGAGTGTGTATAGTGTTGGGTATGGAAGGGTGTGTATGGATGGGTAAGAGTGTGTGTATAGTGTTGGGTATGGGAGGGTGTGTATGGATGGGTAAGAGTGTGTGTGTAGTGTTGGATATGGGAGGGTGTGTATGGATGGGTAAGAGTGTGTGTGTAGTGTTGGGTATGGGAGGGTATGTATGGATGACTATGAGTTCCAGGCTACACTGAGTACCAATCCACCACAAAGAGTAGCCTTTGGTGGGAAGGGTGAGGGCGTGTGACCTTATGCAATGGCCTTGTGGAGTGACCTTCGTGGTGCCAACACAATACCGTGAAACGTGGTCATACAGTGTCATGATGGCACCTGTCAACTCCCTTGTGTCTTATATCTGCTTTCCTAACACCAACACCAACACCACCTTCTACTATTGTAACCACCCTAAAACCTTATATTCCCCTAAAACTTAAAACCGCTCACCAACCTTCTACTCTGACCTCTCTCTCCTCCATAACCCAGACTGTCCCCTCCTCCTCTCACCCACGCCCGTCCACTACCACTAATCACTTTCCTTTATCCAGCCTCTTTGGTCCTCGCCGATGGAACAAATACTTCCATATCTTTGCTCATTCTCCATTCTCAGAAAATACTTTCCAATTACAAAAAAATGCATCCTGACAGATCTCGCCTTGTCAGTGTTAATTCAGAATCCCAAGCTCAAGCAACGCTTACCCTCAAAAACCTTGATGGGAAACCTTTCCCAATGTCTTCTGATACAAAACTGAGAAGGCACTCAAACACACACACACATTCAAACACACACACACACACACACTTAAACACACACACACACACACACACACACACACATACACACACTTAGCTCCTAGGTCCCCAGAGGATGTAAGTGATAAATCTACAGTAATGACATTAAATTTTTACTGGTTTGGTTCAGCTGCATATCCTTATTGTTTCAAACACTGCTAACATTCTATATACAAAATGGCACAACAATTGACACGGGTTCAATGCATTAATCTGGTACATGTTGAAGTTTAATCATAAACTATGAAAACATTAACATAATTTTTCCCAAATTCCCACCTGAAGTCTTCCATACAAAATTATGCACTGTATGTTAGTACATACATTACAAAACTTTATACAAGTGTCATGATGAAGTGAGTTAGTCTACAATTAATGTGTTACTTGTTCTAATTAGACAAAATAGAACACACAGAAACTAGACCCATTGTAATAGTTAAGTAGGAACCTGACAACTGGAGTTAAGTGAGACAGAGAAGCCATCAGCAGCTGCTATGGTGGTCCTGTGTGGTGGTTTGGCCAGAGGTGAACTTCACGCCGCAGTCTCCCCTCCCATCTCTCAACAAACTTCAGCTGGCTCTGAAAAAAACAACATAATAGTAATAATATGCTTATATATACAGATATACCAATTCCTTACTGGCAACTGTTGATGTGGCACCTCCTTTAGTCTAGACAAAATTACAAGTGGGAGTTTGAAATTCCCACAACTGACAAAATACAGACGGTCCCCAACTTAATATTTTTACTTTTATTTTATGATGGTGCATAAAAGTGTATTACCATATTTGACAGCTAATACAACAGACTTTTATATTGAAAACTCCCATGAAAATCCCAATACATCATTCAAGATTGGTTAATGGGTTAGGAACTCAAATCTGCCTCATAAAGATGTTACTTCAGTACCAGATAAGTACTTACCTGTTACAAATACATGCACTACTACCCTACTTACACACAGGATAAGTTTCTGGGTCTTGTTAGATAAGTACTTACCTGTTACAAATACATGCACTACTATCCTACTTACACACAGGATACGTTCATGGGTCTTGTTAGATAAGTACTTACCTGTTACAAATACATGCACTACTACCCTACTTACACACAGGATACGTTCCTGGGTCTTGTTAGATAAGTACTTACCTATTACAAATACATGCACTACTACCCTACTTACACACAGGATACGTTCCTGGGTCTTGTTAGATAAGTACTTACCTGTTACAAATACAGGCACTACTACCCTACTTACACACAGGATACGTTCATGGGTCTTGTTAGATAAGTACTTACCTGTTAACTGCAGAGGGCATCAACCATTTACATTTTCCAATTTGACACTTGATCTGATGTCCTGTTTCTATGTGAAAAAAAACTTATAATCTGTAAACAGAAATATACTAATTTGATGTATGCAATGTCATGGTATATTCAAATTATATTTAAGCTGATGTGGTAACTCATAAATGTGTACAAATGTTAGTCAGCAAGAGAATACACTCTAAAATCTAACAAAACACATGCCGCTGTTCACTAAAAAATGTCAATACATGTCTAGCTTAGGTACAAAATATACACATCATTTTAATGTATGTGAATGCCCCTGGTAAATGTTAAAAAGCTTAACGATTACCTACTCAGCAATACAGTTGCAATGTGCATCAAGTACAGTGCCATCTTCCTCTACAATAACCCATGACTTTAGAACTGTCTCTTAATCGTTGTGAATGGTTGACATGCAGGTAAAGAGAAATATTAAACCTGAGCTACATGTTCAGTAGTCAGTCTACACCAACACCAGTAAATAAACATATTCGTAGTAAAAAAAAAAGCAAAGATTCGGGAGTGTGTGTGTGTGGCTGCAGTGCCCCCAAAGTTAGGGGATACACGGACACAACACAACACACCCACTGGGATCTGGGCGCGGATCCATGGGGTTTACCTAGTTCGCCAACTCATTCACATACAGGAAGTCCTCGCTATACGATAGTTCGGTTTAAGTCAAATTCGCAGATACGATACTAGCCAATTAGTACCCTTTTTTCGATTTACGATACTTGTGATTCGCAGTTACGATATTAAAAAAAGGCGCCAAAATCGGCATGGCGAGTTGGGCATGGCCAAATCGGCGTGGTGGCGCATGCAGCGCCACCACGACGCTACGCTACATGCGGCCAACTCCGACAACTAGTCATTCCCGCGCCACCATTACAAACAGAGTGAAACCTTGTGCCAAACAGTCCACGATCTTGACGTTCTTCAAACATGCCAGCCCATCAACATCAGCTGGACCATCCACTTCAACAGAGCAATCAACTTCAGGTTTTGAATCGCCCGCCTCACCCTCGACCTCCGCCTCACTGCCTACGTCGCCCGCATCAGCTGATCAGATGATTGCATAATTATATTCTTTTCTTTATTTTCTTTATTATTTACATTCAATTTGTTTATTTTCACACTAAGGTATGTCTTTATGTATGTATCTGAACCTGAAGGAGTAACTTTGGCAATGTGCTGGAACGCATCCCTATCTAATATATGTAACAATAGGTTCAGTATACGCTATTTCGGTTTACAATAGGGTTTCAAGAAACGCATAGCTATCGTAAAACGAGGACTTCCTCTACTAAGTTGATGATTAACTTACCCTAGCCAATATTAGAATTCTGTTTCCCTACTCTTTAGTTTCACTTTGGTGACAAAGCCACTGGTGAAATAGTTATATGATTTAAGGGCTTTGTACCCTTTCATTTGTTTACCGGTGTAAAAACTGGTTAGTACAACTAAAAAGCTATAAATATCACCAAACTCAATTGCTGGTAGTTTGATATCACTCCTGAAATCAACATTCTTAAAATTATAAAGATCCTGACCATGCAAAAAGTGTATTTTTTTTTCATAACGAGCCTCAGTAGGCATGTCCACTTGTTTCCAAGCAAACACGTTGTGCTCCAATATGGCGGACCGGAAGTACGTCGTTGAATATTTAGTAGGTCACGCAAACTCTCTATACCACTGATATTATTATTACCACCACCATTACATCTACCACTACTATAAATCATAGTAATTCAAACAATTGGTCATTCACTCATTCAGTTACACAATCAATCAGTCAGTCAGTTAATAAATAAGTTAATTACTAATCCATCAGCCAGTCAACCATTGAATAACTTAATCAATTAGTGAGTGTATTTAGTGAATGCATCAAATTTGTTTTGTATATGATACCAGTTACACTTGTTTTAAAAACATTATTGAAGAACATGAGAGAGATAATAATTTACAATGAAAAGGATTTTCATTCTACTTTATTTTTAGATGCTGATACATTTAATGGAAAATAGCAATTTCTATACAACAAAAACAATTATAATTGGTGTATAATTACCACTAACACATACATAACACCTGCAGCTACTCCCTCCTCACAGGTGTGTTTAGATGTGTCTGGCAACATGACTCTTGGTAAGGTAACAATTGCCACAAATATCACACTTAAACTTCCTTTTACCAAAGTGTGACAGCATGTGTGAGTTAAGATGACTGTTTCGTTTAAACTTTTTACCACACTCCAGACACTCAAAGTTTTTAACACCAGTGTAAGTGAGGATGTGTCTATTAAGATTACCTTTCTTGGTAAACTTTGTACCACACTCCATACACTCAAAGTTTTTAACACCAGTGTGAGTGAGAATGTGTGTGTTAAGATGACTGTTTCGTTTAAACTTTTTACCACACTCTAGACACTCAAAGTTTTTAACACCAGTGTGGGTGAGAATGTGTGTTAAGATGACTGTTTTATTTAAACTTTTGACCACACTCCAGACACTCAAAGTTTCTAACATCAGTGTGGTTGAGCATGTGTGTATTAAGATGACTGTTTTGTTTAAACTTTTTACCACACTCCAGACACAAAGTTTTTAACACCAGTGTGAGTGAGGATGTGTTTATTAAGACTATCTTTCTCGGTAAACTTTTTACCACACTCCAGACACTCAAAGTTTCTAACACCAGTGTGGTTGAGCATGTGTCTGTTAAGAAGACTGTTTTGGTTAAACTTTTTACCACACTCCAGACACTCAAAGTTTTTAACACCAGTGTGGGTGAGGATGTGTCTGTTAAGATCACTTTTCTTGGTAAACTTTTTACCACACTCCAGACACTCAAAGTTTTTAACACCAGTGTGGGTGAGCATGTGATTGTTAAGATCACTTTTACGTATAAACTTTTTCTCACACTGGAGACACTCAAAGTTTTTAACACCAGTGTGGGTGAGCATGTGTGAGTTAAGACTACTTTTACATTTAGACATTTTCCTACATTCCTGACATTCAAAGTTTTTAACACCAGTGTGGGTGAGCATGTGAATGCTAAGATGACTTTTATCTTTAAACCTTTTCCTACACTGCTGACACTTAAAGTTTTTCTCACCATTACAGGTGAGGACATGCTTTATAAGATTACCTCTAAAGGTGTATTTTTCCCCACACTCAGTGCACTCAAAGCTTTCCACATTAGGGTGATGGGTGAGCATGTGGTTCCTGAGATCAGCTTTATAAGTGCACACTGTCCCACAGCGGTCACAACTCAACCTTGTCTTGCCAGCATGGGAGAGGATGTGTCTGGCAAGGGCAGCCTTACTGGAGCACACTTTCCCGCAGTGGTCACAAGGGCGGATCCTCATGGCCGGGGTTGCCTGCTGCTGCCAGTCCCGGCTGTTCCCGTTGCTGCCCAGCCTCGCGTCCCCAATTGCAACACTACTTCTGGCAGCACACCTGTGGTGGGAGGTGGGGAGCCTGTCCTGCAGGAACCCTCCCAGAGGCTGGACTGGGACTCTTCACCTCAGCACCTGTAACAGTGGTGGCCGTCAGCACACAAGCAGCCAGGTGCTTCCTTTAACAATGCTTTCTAAACCAACACACACAATGTTTCCAGTGTCGTGCGCAGCGGCAGTATCATAACCAATGAGTTTTAACTGGGGCATGAGGTTGCAAGACTGATACAAACAAAGCTCCACAAGGGTATTGGGAATAAATACTCTCAACCAGAGGTACTCCTCCTACTGGTGGCACCTTAGCTCATCCCCACCTTCACCTGGTCAAATCGTTAGTGCGTGCACCTGTACACTGGACCCAACAGGCAGAGCAAGGCAAATGTTAGCCATTAAAAGAAGCAAGATGAGCAATTTCCAACCAATTAGTCTGACATCAGTTATGGGTGAAATGGTCCAATCAATTATACCAAAGATAATACGAGAGCATTTATAATTGCATAAGTTGATTACCGACTCTCAGCATGGGTTCACTAAGGATGAATTGTGTATGTATCTTTTACCTTTTTAAAGGGCAGTTTATGAGGCAGGTAGTAAGGACATCAATTGTAATGTAATATATCTAGATTTCAGCAAGGCATTTCACAGGGGAACATAGGGACCACATCGTACTCAGGGAACATAGGGACCACATCGTACTCGGGGAACATAGGGACTACATTGTACTCGGGGAACATAGGGACCGCATCATATTCGGGGAACATAGGGACCACATCGTATCCAGGGAACATAGGGACCGCATCGTATTTGGGGAACATAGGGACCGCATCGTATTCGGGAAACATAGGGACCACATCATACTTGGGGAGCATAGGGACCACATTGGGGAGACGGTGGTGCAGTGGTCAGCATTCGGGCATGGGAGCCTAGGGTCTCGGGTTCGAATCCCCGATATCCGCTGACCACTTTTCAATATTTGATATCACCGCTGAGTGGCCAAAGACTACCCAAATTGCTGCCATACTGTCCTCAGACGGGACTTACAATGTTAATATGCATCTGAGGCTGTAGCAGTAATAAGCCTCACTCGTTCTCAACATATTCAAGAGAGAACTTAATCATTTGAGGCGTCACTATAAAAATTATAAAAACCTACACCAAATAACAGGCGAGGCAAGTCCAAATGCCTACTGGTGCCAACGGTTAATGATATAGAAAAACATTGTATTCAGGGAACATCGGGTTGACCCCCTACCAATTGTGCTGGCTACTGGTGGCTTTGTCAGCCAATCGTGTTTGAGATGTGGTTCTAACAATATATAGGATGAATTTCCATTAACTCAAGAGATGTCAACTGCATGTGTTTGAGGTAATAACTGCATATCAAATTAATGGAAGTTTACAATGCAGTGTTTGAAAGATAACAAAGCCTTATGAAGTTTCCTGTGTGAGCAAGGTAAGTGTTCTGGTTATATTAGATGAGTTGGTAGGTTAAGTTAGGGGTTGCTGCAGATGCTAAGTTAGGTTAGGTCTCTTAGTGTATTTCTGTCAAGTTCAAGTGACTTGCCATTATTTCTATTGCAAATTACACTTTGCCATGGTCCCCCAAACCAACCATCACTAGTAGATGGGGGAGTGTGAGTTCACTTCTGCATTTTGCAGGGGAAATGCCACTGTAATCCTTCAGTTCACAAAAAGAACACAAATATATGAAAACATAAAGCACTATTATTTTAAGGAATTTTTTGGTAAAGATTCGTTTCTTGAACCACTCACTATTATGGACAAAACTATTTTTTTCTGATAGATTTTGATGTGTTTTGAATAAATCTGATGTTTGTTTGTCATGCCATGTAGTTTTTTTTTTCTTTTTCAATAAGTGGAAGGTAAAGATTGCCCCCAAAAAAGTCAGATTAATTAAAAACCATAAAAATCAGTAAGAAAAAAATTGATTTGTTACCATAATCTTCCCATAGCTGCAGTTAAATAAGCCTAACTTAACTTAACCCAACCCAAGCTAAGCTAACCTAATGAAACCTAAGCAAATTAGAGCTTCGGAAATTGAACCAAACTTATCGTATGCAGAATTTGTGTGGGGGTCTGTGAACTTACAGCGGCCTCTAGTGTTCCCGACAATTTTTGAGCAATAAAAATGACAATTTGACAGATTGAAATTACACGCTCTACCGCAGAAAGCTTTTATAGTACTCTAGAAAGCTTTATTCCTCTCTATGATACTTTTTTAAATCAAGTCAAAAAAGGTTACGCTGGGCTGCACACACGGCATATTTCAACTGAACCGTGGCTGATATGAAATAATGAGATATGACTGGCTCAAAAAGTGACTAAATGTGACTAAAAACAATTGATTTCATTGGCGCTCGTGATACGTGACTCCACTTTTTCCAACTAGATGTCACGCAGTAACACCATCAGTACCTTACCAATTGCATGTTAATTTTTTCAATAGTTTTACGGATTATTATAAAAATAAATTGGTATTTTTTCTGTAATTCAGCAGCACTACTGTTAGAGATCTGTGGTTGAATTTTGTAGTGCATTATAAAGGTTAAGAGATATCGAGTGGTTAAAGAACCGAGTATTAACCAATTTTTTCATTGGCTGTGACGCACTTACCCACGCGGTAAATATTTTTTCCTTAACCAACCCTAACTTAACCTAACGTAACCTAGAAAAACAAAAGATCGTATTTTTACTGTAATTCAGCAGCATAATTATTTGAGGTGATCTGAACAATCATCTGAGGTTAAATTTGCATTATAAAGATAACCAGATATCAAGTGGTTAACGAACCGAATATTAACCACCCATGCAGGCACACTTCATTACGTTTCCAAACACTTGGGGATATTGTGGTATTTATTTATTTCAATATGTAATAAAATCACAACCACAACAAACTACGGTACAAACTAGGGCAGAATCACGTGTGTACCTCATATATGTGCTTATAGAAAACATGGTAAATCTCAGAAATTAGGAATTTGCGACGGAAATATAATAAGGAAAACCTTCTCAGAATTTACAAGGTAATAGAAAAATATAATGTGAAGTAATACCAAGGTCTTCACAGAATACATCAGGTAATGGAAAAAATATAACTCAATTCTCTACAGAATTATTGTGTAGAAGTAAAATAATACCACATTTCATTCTAATGTTTCTCCCAAAAAACAAAAAACTGGTACCCCACAAATCCACCAAGTTTGTGGGGGAAACTAAAAACAACTGCTTTGCCCCAGAACGTCATCCAAAAATTTGTCAAATCACATAAAAACACCAGAAATAATTTTACGGTATTATTGCAGTTTCAACTAATACACCACACGCAACTATAAACTGTCTCATGGTCTAGATGACACTGTTAGGAGCATTTCTAGCCCCATATTATACTGTCGGAAATTAATAATTAATAATGGGAATTTCTTTGACTAGGGAAATTTCCCTAGATTTTTTAGTCCATATTGATGAATGTTTTATTATATTATTGTCATTATTATGAAGTATTATTGCAGTTATGAAGGTTAGGTTAGGATACTGAACCAGCTTACTGGTTGTGTTTTGAGGGCAGGTTAATGAGTATACAGGTGTTCCTTGCCTACCTGTAGCTTCTTCTTCTTGAGAATTTGATGGGGCCGTGCAGGCACCACAGCCTCTAGTGCCCCAAAAGTGCAGGTTGCAGATGAGTAGGTGGATCAGATCCTGTTGAGTTGACCTGTCCTTTGGAGGAAGGTCCTGGTGTGTTTGAGTAGTTTGAATGCCAGGCCAGGGTCTTGAGAGCCACCTAAGAGGTCAGTTACTGTTGGTCTGCGGAGGTGAAGAGACGAGAGTGAGTGGAGGAGTGCCATGCGATGGGAGTGGTGACGAGGACAGTGCATTAGATGTTCTGGGGTGTCAGGTTGTGTAGGGCACCAAGGACAGTGGGGGTCCTCTGTCATGCCTACCTGTAGCTCTCGGTTGTTTGTAGGAAAGCTGGAAGACTCTATCTCGTGGTATGATTAAAGCCGGGCATTAGTGACCACAATCTGGTACTTTTTGAAATCAATATGAGCCCCAAAACACAAAAGAAACCACCTAGAACCATCTACAAATATGATAAAGCAAACAAAGTGCATATTGAAGAAAAATTTCTAAAGGCCTCAGAAAAGTACTTTGCCTATCCACCCGAACAATGCACAGTGGAAGAGAACTGGGGTTATTTTAAGACCACAATAAAAAATGTGCAAGCAATCATCCCATCCAAGATTGCAAAAGGGAAACCCAGCTATCCTTATATTACCCACAAAATCACCAGGGAAATGAACAGGCGGGACAAACTATACAAAACCGCGAGAGAGAAAGGGACTGTGTCATCATGGAATAAGTATAAACTCAAAAGAAATGAAGTACAAAGAATGATGGAAAAGGCCTATCATGAATATATGAATGAAATTATTGGCAACAGCCTGAAATCAGACAGCAAAAATTCTGGTCCTATGTCAAATCCCAAAAGAGAGAGACCCTTGGAGTCCCAACTCTCAGAAAGGAAGAGAGAACACATGCCACTGACCAACAAAAAGCGGAAGCCCTCAACCAACAGTTTGCAGGAGTATTCACCAAGTGAAAACCTAGCCCTAGCACTTCCAGATAAAGGCCAGTCCCCTAACCTATCATTACAAGACCTAACAATAGACATAAATGGGGTGATAAAACAACTACAGACACTTAACATCAACAAGGCCAGTGGACCAGATGAAATTCCCGCAAGGATACTACGGGACTATGTACATCACTGTGGTCCTATCCTGACGCATATCATGCAGCAGTCCTATGACAAAGGTGAGCTACCGCAGGACTGGTTGAGAGCCAGAATAGTTGCCATCCACAAGAATGGAACAAAAAGCGACCCAGGCAACTACCGCCCAGTATCCATAACATGTATATGCTGCAAGATAATGGAACACATCATTCTCACCCACATTACAAAACACCTAGCAGCAAACAAGATCCTGATTGACAACCAGCATGGATTTAGAGAAAAATTGTCCTGCGAGACACAACTGGTGGAGGCCATACATGACTGGGCCTGGGCCATAGACAAAGGATGTCAGACTGATGTCTTGATGCTGGATTTCAGTAAGGCCTTCGACAAGGTGGCGCACCAAAAACTCCTCTACAAGATAGATCACTATGGCATTAGAGGAAAAACAAAAAGATGGATCCAGGGCTTTCTGACAGGCTGCACACAAGAGGTGGCGGTTAATGGAACACCATCAACACCAACAGACGTCCTCCCAGGTGTACCCCAGGGGTCTGTCTTGGGTCCTGCTCTTTTCCTGCTTTATATAAATGATATAAATGAAGGGGTCTCCTCAACAATCAGACTTTTTGCAGATGACAGTGTGATCTATCGACACATCGAAAATCAAAAAGATCAACAACATCTACATGAGGATCTCAAAAGAATACTTGAATGGGCAAAACAATGGGACATGGAGTTCAACATCAAAAAGTGTACCCACCTCTGTGTCACCTTAAAACGAAGCCCACTGCAGTACACCTTCACCATCAATGAACAACCAATCCCACAAAAGGAAAGCTGCAGGTACTTAGGAGTGACCATCACACAAGATCTAAGCTGGAACACTCACTCAGAACAGCTACGGGCAAAGGCCGCAAAATCCTTGGGCCTTGTCCGTAGGACACTTGGGGCCTGTAGTAGAGAGGTGAAGGAGGCGGCCTACATGACCCTGGTCAGACCACAGCTAGAATATGCCGCATGTGCCTGGAACCCTCACACCTCAAGAAACATTAATATCATTGAAAGTGTGCAGCGGCAAGCAGCTCGTTTTGTCACCCACCAGTATGACCGGCAAGCAAGTGTGACCAGTATGTTGGATGATCTGGAATGGGACACCTCGCAGACCAGACGCACCCTCCACCAGGCAGAGATGTTCTACAAGGTGCACCGAGGACTGGTGAACATCCACATGCCACAGGACATCACTAGGACAACCAGATCCCTAAACAGAAACTACAGCCAAGAGGAACAGCACACTTACAGCCACCCAAGCACACGGGTGGACTGCTACCTGTACAGCATGTTCTCTAGAGCTGTGCAAATGTGGAACAGACTGCCAGAAGAAGCGGTCACTACAAGCAACACCCAAGGATTCAAGAGAGCAGCACTACCAGCCATCCGACAAATGTTGCCTCCACCCACCCTTAAGTGTCTGTAGAAGCCAGGCACTCCGACGCTTGCATCCCTGGACAGCGGACACCGCTTTTTGGGATTACTACACTCAAGACTCAAGACTCAAGACTCAAGAAAGTTTATCCTCGGCCCGCCAGCCAGCTGAGTCTAGTCGTTGACCGCGGGGTTAAAATATTTGTGAAATATATATAATTTATTATTATTATTATTGTTTTGTTGATATATATTACTACTATTACTAGTGCAATTACTACAATTACAACTACTTATACTACTATTACTACTTCCACCACTACTATCATTACTGTTGCAACTACCACCACAATTGCTACTATATAGTACTATTGTCTATTACTACTGCCACTGCCATTATTAACATTACTACCACCACCACAATTACAACTATTAGCACTGCCACTGCAATAACTACTACCACTGCCATTACCACCATTACTACTATTAGTACTACCCCAGCCAGTACCACCACCACAATTGCTACTATTAGTACTGCCACTGCAATTACTACTGCCACTGCCATTACCACCATTACTACCACTACTACTACAATTATTACTATTACTACTGCCACTGCAATTACTATTACCACTGCTATTACCACCATTACTACTATTACTACTGCCACTGCAATTACTACTACCACTGCCATTACTATCACCACCACAATTACTACTGCCACTGCCATTACTACTACTACCACTGCCATTACCACTACCACCACAATTACCACTATTACTACTGCCACTACAATTACTACTACCTCTGTCACTACCACCATTACTACTATTACCACCACCATCACCACAATTACTTATAGAGTTGGCTCGTGACGTCACCGTTTTGTGCGGGACAGTCATGCCGCCATGTTGGAGCACAACGCTCTTGTTACTGTGATGTTATTTTGTGGGGAACAAACCAACTAAGGGTTATTTTAAGTGTAGTACCCTTTTATACCCCACCCATTAATAGAGTGAATTAAAGTTTATAGGCCTGCTGTTAATTCATAATTATTTTAATGAAATTCAAACGGAATAAACTGTATAGCTACCAGCTACATCTACATTGAAAGATTGGAACGAAATTTTCGTCAATTTACGTATATGAATAATTTACAACGGAAACAGTAGTATACACTTACACTTTTTAACTGCAGAGGGCATAAACCATTTACATTTCTAATGTTCGGTGCAGCCACGTGTACGGAACCATAACAAACGGAACCATAACAATGTTCGGTGCAGCCACATGTACGGAACCATAACAAACGGAACCATAACAATGATCGGTGCAGCCACGTGTACGGAACCATAACAATGTTCGGTGCAGCCACGTGTGCGGAACCATAACAATGATCGGTGCAGCCACGTGTACGGAACCATAACAATGTTCGGTGCAGCCACGTGTGCGGAACCATAACAATGATCGGTGCAACCACGTGTACGGAACCATAGCAATGTTCGGTGCAGCCACGTGTGCGGAACCATAACAATGATCGGTGCAACCACGTGTACGGAACCATAGCAATGTTCGGTGCAGCCACGTGTACGGAACCATAACAATGTTCGGTGCAGCCACGTGTGCGGAACCATAACAATGATCGGTGCAACCACGTGTACGGAACCATAGCAATGTTCGGTGCAGCTACGTGTGCGGAACCATAACAATGTTCGGTGCAGCCACGTGTGCGGAACCTTAATGTGAACGTGACATTATTTAAACGGAACTTACTTCTAGTGCTGTTAGGGTTATGATTAACTACCTGATTTGTGAATGGCGGATGAGGCAGCCAATGAACGTTGAGGTTTTGAGGTGTTGATAAAGGCGAGTGAAACCTCCTTCACACGTGATTCCAGGAAACTACGTGTGACATCAGGTGAGTGATGGTGGTGTTGTGTGGTGGTGGTGAGGTGGTGTTGTAGTGATGTGGTGGTGTTGTGATGGTGTTGTGGTGGTGTGGTAAGGTGTAGTGTGTTGTGGTGTTGTTGTAGTGTTGTGGTGGTGTTGTGGTGTTGTTGTGGTGGTGGTGTTGTGATGGTGTTGTGGTGGTGTGGTGTGGTTTGGTGTTATGGTGGTGTTGTTGTGGTATGTGGTGGTGTTGTGGTGATGTTCTTGTGGTATTGTTGTGTTGTTTTGTGTGGTGTTTTGGTGCTGTGTGATGTTGTGGTGGTATTGGGTTGTGTAGTGTGGTGTTGTGTGATGTGATGTGATGTGGTGTGGTGTTGTAGTGATGTGGTGGTGTTGTGATGGTGTTGTGGTGGTGTGGTAAGGTGTAGTGTGTTGTGGTGTTGTTGTAGTGTTGTGGTGGTGTTGTGGTGTTGTTGTGGTGGTGGTGTTGTGATGGTGTTGTGGTGGTGTGGTGTGGTTTGGTGTTATGGTGGTGTTGTTGTGGTATGTGGTGGTGTTGTGGTGATGTTCTTGTGGTATTGTTGTGTTGTTTTGTGTGGTGTTTTGGTGCTGTGTGATGTTGTGGTGGTATTGGGTTGTGTAGTGTGGTGTTGTGTGATGTGATGTGATGTGGTGTGGTGTTGTGTGGTGTTATGGTGTCTGGATAGAACGGTACTGTGGTTATGTAAATGTAAAATGAACTCCCACTGGTGATAAGAAGGAGGAGGAGGAGGAGGCGTTGTATCATATTTCATATAAACTAAAAGGCAATAATAATCACAAATTTCAAGCCAGTCATTGGAAAAAAACAGTATATGAATAAGTTAATGAATGCACCGCGTGACCACAGTCTGTGTCACTGACGACATCAACAGTACAGTGTAGGCTACATTCATTGACGTGATTATTTATGATACCATTTTATATTATATGATAGGCTTCAATTTTGTAATTATAATTGTTTTCAAGACTTGTGAAATATGATCAAAAGCAATAAATACGAAAACATTGTAAAATAAAGTAATAGTAATAAAACATAACTGAGTTATGAACATATGCCAATAGGCTAACAATGTTCGGTGCAGCCACATGTACGCAGGGCCGGATAAATTATTCATTTATGAACTAGTTGGTGCGAATTTGTATCTGATCCCTTATGAATTGCCTTTTGAGTTGTATTAACGCGTGTACCAGTCATTATGTGTGTCAACATTCATGTGTTTGTCTCCACAGGTGTGTTCCTCATCCCTTACCTGGTGATTGTGTTGATGGTGGAAGTGCCGCTGTTCCTCCTCCTTCTTCTCCTCTTGCTACCTCACTCTGTACAGCGTCACGCCCACGTTCAGAGGTGAGTTGGGCGTGGTGGTGGTGGTGCTGGAGGTGCGGGGTGGGAGGCCTGCTAAGGAGGAGTACAATGAAGTGGTGAGTGAAGTGGCATTTGAGAAGATAAGAAAAGTGTGTGTAGGGGAAAGGTCCATCGGGACCTAGCGCCATCTTCCTTCTGTTGAGGGTGTTTTAAGCCTTAAAGAAATAAGGTTAAGTAGAGGAGGAGGAGAAGGAAGAGGAAGAGTACAAAGGAGTACAAAGGAAGAACAGACAACAACAGTCATACTGGACCTAACGAGGCTGTTTGTTTAGCTACACTACTACTATAATATCTACTTGATAGAGACAGAAGGACAGCTAAGTGGAAGGCTCCTCCCCACCCATCCCTCCCTCCAGCCGAAGCTGGCCGAAAGAGGAAGTGATACCATGTAGTATGGAAAAACTATCATGAAATTTGTATAGGAAAGTGAGTAAACAAAAGTAATCTATGCTAAAAAAAAAAAAAAATAAACAAATAAATAAATCAAAATTACGCAGGAGTGAAATACTCAATTTGGTGAACTGATGCTAAATGCTTATCGAGTTTCTTCTTAAAAGACTATATTGTGATACTGATAACTATTTGTGCTGGAAGAGAATTCCAAACATTAACGATTCCATTGAAGAAAAAGTGCTTCACTTCATTTGATCTAAAACGCTTACCAATGATCTTGAAGCCATTCTTACGAGTGGTGTTTGTGAGATCGGTAGTTACATAGCAGTTTATGTTAATATTATAAAAACCATGGAAAATGTTAAATACCTCAATTAGGTCCCCTCGTAGCCTATGTTTGGAAAAACTGAATAAGTTCAGCTCCTTTAATCGTTCTTCGTAAGACTTTATTTCGCAATCTTGGAATCATTTTAGTAATTCTTCTTTATATTTTCTCCAGCTTATGAATATCTTTTCTATAGTATGGTGACCAAAATTTAATGCAATATTCTAGATGAGGGCGTACGAATGCATTATATAATGTAAGGATAACTTTTCAGATCTATACTCAAAAGTTCTTCCGATGAAGCCGACCAGTTTGTTAGCTTTTTTTTTTATCTGGTTTGAGGTCGTTACTAATAGTTACCCCTAAGTCTTTTTCATGGTTAACCTTGGAAAGCTCGGAGCCATTCATTGTATATTTAGTGTATTGATTATTGTTACCGATATGCAGAACTTACATTTATCAACATTCAATTTTATTTGCCAGTTTTTTGATCAATTGACTAACGTGTCGAGGTTTGATTGCAATTGTAGTTTATCGGCGTTTGTAGTTACTTTACTCGTGATTTTCGTATCGTCGGCAAATTTTTATATCTTACAGATGAGGCCTTCATCAATATCATTAACATAAATTGGAAAAAGAATGGGACCAAGTACTGAGCCCTGTGACACACCGCTTTTAACGTCTCGCCAGTTAGATGATTTACCGTTTATGAAAACGCGTTGCCTTCTTTCGGAAAACCAGTCTTCAAGCCATTTAAGAGTTTTCCCAGCTATGCCATGCGACTCTAATTTTTTTTTTAGTAATCGTTAAAAGGAGAAGGAGAAGGAGGAGGAGGAGGACGAGGAGGAGGAGGAGGACGAGGAGGAGGAGGAGCAGGACGAGGAGGAGGAGGACGAGGACGAGGAGGATGAGGACGAGGACGAGGAGGAGGAGGAGGAGGATGTGGTGGTGGTGGTTGTATTGTCTTACTTTCTTCCCTGACAAACTCCTCTCTTCTGTATCACAAAACTATACATCGATGAGTGTAAACAGAGACTACCATCATCACTGCTCGTTCTCAGAGACCTTCCTGCACGTCACTGCCTTGTTATCACTTCATTTCTCGTTAGCCTAATCGCTGTTCTCCTGTTCTTATTCCTCGCCCTACTGTACTGTTCTGCACTCTTCCTTATAATCAGTCATCGGGTTATTTATTCTCAGACGCCAATTAGTAACTCATTATCACTTATCTCTTATTTATGAGATACTTTATCTGCAAGTTGTCATTACTACATTAAGGGAAGAGATGCGTTACCTTTAGTGAGTGAAATTTGCGTTGCACCTCTTATATTTATTTCATTAATTTTTGTGATGTGCTGCTTTACAAATACGATATTAACTGAGCTGTACTAGAACAGTTCACTTGCAAAAATTGATGCATCTGGCAGCCAAAAACTCAATTAGAAAAATAAAACGTATAAAACTTACAATATGGTGACAATTCCTTCTTTTGCAACGTTCCTTTTTTCATCGCTTCCGTTCTCACTGTTCTTACATGCAGTGTCTTATTCCGTCTCCCTTCGTCCGTGTCCTTTCCAGCCCAAGGTCATAAATTACAGCATTTCCTAAGTGCCTTCCTACCTTGTTAGTTTCCCTTCCTCTTGTTGCAGTGCCGGGCTGTAAATATTGAGGGAGAGTCAAAAGTTACGTGACATTTAAGCGTAGTAGCGTTTATTCAAGAAATAGCACATGTCACGCTAGCACACCCCATCCCCCCACCTTGTCCTTACCCTCACCCTCGTTGCACGCCACCCTCACCCTAGCAGTCACACAGCCCATCACCCTCCACTCGCGCATCATCTCACTTCTTTTCTCCTGACCTTCATCCTCACAGTGCCTCAACCTCATTGCCATGAGGCGTAGAGAAGCTTCCTGCTATACTATACAAGCCTATGTTTTTTTCATTTCTTTTTTACTTTGTTTCCTTTCCTTTTATCCATGTTTTCTGTTCTATCATCATGTTATTTTTTCAGCCGTGACATATTTGGTAGCCACAATGAAATTTTTCGTTACATGTAATGCCAATATTTATTGAAATGAGGTTTTGTTGCCTTGAACTTGAAGGAACACTGTAGGTTAAGCGGCGGGTTTGTATCTTAGGGAGCATAACACCAGCTTCCTGCCAACCTATCTGCATCTCAAACATTGTAGGTGAATTTTAATTTACTATATTAAGAGAAAATGTGGTATTATTATCTTCCCTCCACTTGCCACCATCATTTAACGCGTTTAACACTCATTTACAAATATTCATTAGATATCGGTTTAATTTTCAAAACAAATAATATTAGTTTTCTTTTATTCACTTATCAAGCCTCAGTGTCAGATTTCAATATTCTTTTCCAATAGAATATCAACATTCTTCTAGACTTGACAAGAAAAATATATTGATTATGATAAATTGTTGTTTGTCTGTTAATACTTCATTCTTTTTTGACACATGCCACTTAGTGTGTGATCCGTAGCCGATGCGGACTGAGGGAGGCGGGACGCTGGGCCGGCAGGTCATCATTCTTTTATTTTGCAACATATCGATGAAAAAAAAAAAAAAGATAACTGTCATTATTAAACTTTTATTTTAATGCGTAACTTCAAAGTAGTAATGAGGCTCGACTTTCATTGCCTCATATGCTTCCTTTATTTGTATATATTTATGAATGTGTATCTCGTGAACTCTCCCTTCTGTCTTGGGGACGTGACGAAGAGTCAGACTTTATATGATTTTACATGCTATCAGAAAAAAAACAAATCAGTGATTGAGCTCCTCGTCGCTTAGTGCTTCCGAAAGTCATACAAGTCAATGGTACACTTGCTTACAACTTGTCTTACTTGAAAAACATGAATACATAGATAAACAGATAGACACTGTAACACATAATATCACATAATCTTCAACATGACCCGAACACAACATCATCTCAGCTCGGTAACTTGTGCTAAGAGGGATGAATAGCAGTTTCAAAACCACCACTCCATCCTTCCAGCCTCACTTATTACTAAACCGATGCAAGGATGCGTTTCTCCCACATACACCTGCGTGATTCCATGAGGTATGAACGCACCTGATCCTAGCTCACTCCACGCCAAGCTCCACTGATCCCTCCAAGACACCCTCGAGTCCCGGCCAACTCGCGTCCAGGTGTTGGGTTCGTTGGCTTTGTGCTTGTTGACGTGTTTTGAAAATGTGTTTCCACTCAACAAACTTTGTTATGGTATTGAATGGACAGTATGAGAATTAAGAAAGAAAATATTGAGGTGGAGGAGAAGTGTGTGTGTGTGTGTGTGTGTGTGTGTGTGTGTGGGTGTGTGTGTGTGTGTGTCTGTGTGTGTGTGTGTGTGTGTGTGTGTGTGTGAAATAACACATACACACACACACACACACACACACACACACACACACACACACACACACACACACACACACACACGCACACACACATGTGTGTGTGTGTGTGTATACATATATATATATATATATATATATATATATATATATATATATATATATATGTATACACACACACACACACACACACACACACACACACACACACACACACACACACACACACACACACACACACACACACACACACACACACACACACACATACATACATACATACATACATATTCAAGAGAGGACGTAAACATTCGAGGTGTCACTATAAAAAATTAAACCTACGCCTCCATAAAGCCTATTGGCGCCAACAGTTTGTGATGTAGAAAAAAAATACACACACACGCACACACACACACACACACACACAGACACACACACACACATACACACACACACACACACCGCCTACATCTCCTCCATGAGTGCCACACAGGGACTGGTTTGCCAGATAAACGGTCGCACCGGCGACGGCATATCAGCCCCGCTGCTGGCAACTTTCAACACCTTCACCGAACGCCAATGCCCAGACATCGATCTATTGCCACTCAACGATGCGGCTAAGATCAGCCAACGACAGCTGGATGAAGCCGCTAGCCAACGTCACCTGGATGTGCTCCTGGAGCGCAGCAACCAGGTAGACCGTGCACGCCTGCTTGCAGCAGCCGAGCCTCATAGCGGAGCCTGGCTAGATGCCCTACCAGTGTTGAGCCTTGGCCTCCTCCTGCCAGACGATGCTGTCCGAGCTGGAGTCGCCCTCCGACTCGGCACGCAGGTCTGCATACCGCACCGCTGCAGATGCGGCGCTATGGCGGACAACCTCGGCCACCACCAGCTGTCCTGCCACCACGACCCCGGCCGACTGCCACGCCATGCCGCCCTCAACGACGTGATCCGGCGCGGCTTGGCTGCCGCTGGGGTACCAGCGCTTCTCGAACCGCGGGGCCTGGACCGAGGTGACGGACGAAGACCGGACGGAGTGACCCTTTACCCCTTCAGTGGAGGCCGATCGCTGCTGCTGGGACGTGACGTGCACCAACACCTTTGGCACCACGCACGTCACCAACTGCGCCACAAAACCCGGTGCCGCAGCCCAAGCAGCCGAACAGCGCAAACGGCATCGCTACACGGCACTCTCAACACGCTACCGCTTCGAGCCGCTGGCGGTCGAGACGTCGGGAGTGCTGGGCCCAGCATTTCGCAAGATCCTGCAGGAGCTGGGTAAGCGGAGTGCAGCAGAGACAGGAGACACACGGGAAACCTGTTGGCTGCGACAGAGGGTCAGCCTGGCTGTGGTGCGAGGCAATGCTGCTGCCATCACCAACCACCCCCAAGCACTAGACCCCGACGCTCCTTAGGCACACACACACATACACTGTCACGTATGCTCTCTGTTATATTAATAGATGTCTAGGGGTATCTAAGAGCCAGTGACAAACTTATATTTATTTATTATAATTCAAATCTCCCGAGCACTTAATAACAATGTGTGTCCGTCACAGTAATATGTATGTGGCTGAAATGCAGTGCCAAACACAGAAACCCAAAGTATACACAATACTTATAACACGTGGACTTCTCCTGTCCTCTGTTACCAACTCCAACCAGTCACAACTCCAACCAAACACTAACACGTGGACTCCCCCTGTCCTCTGTTACCAAACTCCAACCAGTCACAACTCCAACCAGTATACCAAACTCCAACCAGCCTATACCCCAACCAGTATACCTCACTTCCTACCACCAACCAAAACACATACCTTTGTTTTCCCCACGTGGACCTCCACCTCGTTACAGGACCTCAGTCCTCGCCAACCAGCCAAATCCCACCCCTGTGACCGAGAGAGAGCGTTTTCTTCAAAAAGGTTGGTAGAAGAAAAAGGAAGGCAGCTAGCTAAAGAGAAAGTGGGTGGGAAGAGAGGGGGTGAAAGAAAGTAGAAGAGAGATAGAGTGTGGGCTTGACCACATTGCTATTTTCGTATGCAGACATGCACTCTCTTCCTTTATTTATTATTTTTCTTAAGTGACTAACAAATCCATGTGATGTTATATTTAACCCGAGAAGCTTTCCTGCTTTACTAGTTTCAATTTCCTTGCCATTTACGTTGATTTTCTTTGTTTTTAGTTGTGCTATAGGAATTATCTTAAATATTTCTTCACTGGTTTTAATTTTCCATTTTCTCTCAAATTTACTTATTCTTTCAATTTCGCGTTCTACCTTTACTTTCATCATTAGCTTCGATTTACTTGGTGATGTTATTACTTGGGTCACATCATCGGCGTACATGGTGTCTAAGCAGCCATATTCAGGTAAGGGTAGGTCGTTGGTAAATAGTGTGTATAGTGTTGGTGATAATACGCTTCCCTGAGAGACACCACTTAGAAGATTTATGTCTTTACTGAATTCATTTCCGAAGTTAATTTTCGCCTTTCTGTTGTCCAGGAAGTTGCACAAAATTTTTTCCAATATTTCAGGTAATCCTAGTCTTAGTAATTTATATTTGAGACCATTATGCCAGACTTTATCAAAGGCTTTCGCCACATCTCTGAGGACCATATATACTTGTTTCTTTTCAGCAAGAGCGTTAGCAATCATTTTGTATGTTGTTGTAATTGCGGTGTGTGTTCCTTTATAAGTTCTAAAGCCGTGTTGTCTTTCTTTTAAAATATTGTTTTCAGTTAAAAAGATGTTTAGTCTTGATTGCATTAATCTTTCGAATATCTTACCACGTACCTCGAGTAAAGAAATTGGGCGATAATTTATTGGGTTTGTTAAAGTTTTGTCTTTTTTAGGTATGAATTTGATAGTAGCCTCTTTGAAACAGTTTGGGAAATATCCTACAGAGAAACAAGCGTTGAATATATTTTTTAGTTGTTCTAATGTCTTTTCTGTGCATTTTTCTAATATCACTTTATTTATTTTAGTAGAGCCAGGAGTTTTCTTCTTAGATCGTCTAATAAAAGTTTTTATTTCCTCTAATGTTATTTCTCTCGTGTGATAGTTTTCGGTTTTTATTCTGCTAATGTTGACTGTGGGAAAAGACTTAACTCTGTTTTTATTTACATTTATATATCTATCAACGTGCTCTGAATGGTTTCTGTCAAAGGTATTTTCTTCATCGTCTGTAATTCTAAAAACATCTTTCCACGTTCTTTCCAATAAAATACATTTTTCTTTGTCTGTGAAAAATTTATTTCCATCTCTATCTTTCATATAATTGATGCTAGTTGTATTTTTGCCTTGTAATATTTTGATATTATTCCAGAAATCTTTACTATTTTTGCTGTTGTCTGATATGTATTTAATTTTGTCCTCCCAATTCTTGACGTATGCTTCTTTACATCGTTCCCTTAATTCTGTTTTAATTCTTTGATGTTCTCTATAAGTTTGCATAGTCCACCCAAAATGTTCTGCAGATTCCTTTAAGGTTTTATGCTGGTTTTCTAGATCTTTAATTTCTGGTGTTGTTTTTAATTGATATGTGTATTGGTAACTTGATTTGGGAATGGCTACATCCATTGCGTTCTTAACATTCTTTAACCATCTCAGAGTTTCATTTTCTAATTGTTCCACAGTACTACCCTCAAAGTTCGTGACACTTATCTGGGAGTCTAGTTTATATTGGAACAGGTCCCAGTCGACTTTGTGTATTTTATAAACTTTTTGTTTCTCCTTTATAAATGGCATTGTAGAAAGTTTAAATATTATTGGTAAATGATCAGAAGTTGTAATTTCCCCTGGTTCACAGATGCAATTTAAATAATGATGTTTGTTTGCAAAGATTTTATCTGGATTTGTTTTTGAGTTATGAGAAAAGAATGTTGGGAAATGTGGGCCCAGATGGATAATTTTTCCTTGATTAATAAGGTTTAATAAACTTTTCCCGACAGTATTGTTTTCTCTATTGCCAAAACTAGTGTGCCTTCCGTTGAAGTCTCCGATGATATAAGTCGGAATGGAGTTACTTAAGAGCCTGTGCATGTCAGTATATGGGAGAAAGGGTCGTCTGGGAGGTAAGTACGTGGTGGCGATTATTATTGGACCTAGGCTTGTTTCTATTTCTACTGCCAGGAAATCAGTATCAAAATCGTCGTACAGTTTATGTTTAATGTTATGTTTGACTGCAATTGCAGAACCATCAGATAATGATTCTCTGTAATTGATTTTATAGACTTTATAACCTGGTACTTTTAGTTCTTCATTGGATTTTACACCGTGACTATTGAGTAGAATAAGATCAGGGTTATTGGATATGTAATTAGGTATTAGTGACTGTTTGTTCGTTTTCCAGTGTAGGACATTATGTTGAATAATTTTTAGTCTATAATTGAATTTGAGGGTAGTCTGTTCCGGCGTGGATCTCTGTTATCAATTGGTGAACGGTCCTGATTTAATCCTGGTCTGATCTTTCTAAACTCGTCATTATCTACTGCAAGCCAGCAGCTGGAACTGCTTACATCAATTTCCCCTCTGCGAGTTTTTCTTAATATTTGTTCTTCTGTATATTTATTACAAGTGTATTTCCATTTATACTTGTTAGATTGTATTCTACAATCTAACAAGTATAAATGGAAATACGTGACCCCGCTCCCTTCCTTATATATGACCCGCACCCTTTGTGACCTGGACTGCCCTCATACAACTGTATACCTCCGCCCTCCGCAGACTACATAGCACGTACGGATTCCCAACATTTCCTACACACAATTACATAACATATCACTTATCTTATCTACCTACCATATGTATAACTCAACCTACATAACAACTAATGTCCCCAACAAACCTCTACTAACCCATACAACCTAATCTATACTTATTCACTACATGGTACCCTGGTGACACCCGCATCCTTCTCGCCAAGATGCTAACACAAAGCCTAAATGCGGGATCCGCCATTTTCTTACAGCTTCTCAGTTAAATGCACATGTCACATTCAAGTACCATAGTACATATCATTATACATATCACTACAACACCCACATATACAAACACTCTACTTTTCCTTCCCCAGCAGGCTGAACGTCACAGCAACCTGCGGTGAGGCCGGGGCAGGCTGCCATCACCCTCAGTGATGCCATTGAAATAAATATTGGTGGAGACGTTTTCACACACACACACACACACACATACACACACACACACACACACACACACACACACACACACACACACACACACACACACACACACTCATATGTGTTAAATATCACCATCACAGCCGTCGGTGCATCTCATTACAGTGTCTTTTTTTTATATTCTTTATTGATATATTTGTATTCCATACTGTCATCTGTCTGACTTAAAGTTGAGTTTCCGAAATGCAAGATGATCAACACGCTGCTGCCACTCGTGTTGCTTCCTTGTCTGTCCATCTGGTACGTGTCTTCACTCTTTGTGTTGTCTTGATGTTTGGCTCCAAACACACACACACACACACACACACACACACACACACACACACACACACACACACACACACACACACACACACACAGGCTTCGTTAGATGGTGTGTTAGACTTACATGTGAAGGAAAATGAATAATACAATACGTGATGCTGGAAGTGTTTGTGTGAATGAAAGATTGATAAAGTGTTCTTCAGTCATAGTTTTGTAGACAGTCTGTAGGAGTAAAAGTTTCGTCGCATTGCTAATACTTTTTTGATGCTCTCATGAAAGTTTGTGAAGGAAAACACAGCCTCTATGTATGTTTGTTTCCAGAATGACGTCATCATTTCAGATTCCTGGTGTGTTTGTTTCTGTTTTTTGTCTGTATCTCTGTTTGTTTGTGTCTGCATCCTTGTCTTTGTTTTTTGTTTGTCTGTCTAGCTGTTTGCTTTTTTCTGCTTGTTTGTATGAGTATTTGACTGCTTGTCTGTATGCCTGTCTGTCTAATAAAACACACACACACACACACACACACACACACACACACACACACACACACACACACACACACACAGACACATATACACACACACACACACACACACACACACACACACAGTCCCACAACTCTCATCTCATAACCTCTTCTTCTTCTATTGATGTTTTCTTGTTTGTTTTCCATTCCTGGAATCAAGTAACACAAGGACATTAAGCTTCAGTTTCCTTCCTCTGATCCCTTGACACACTTTCTGCTCCTTAATAACACACTCCGATCCTTGTGTCGACTCTTTGCACAAGTATTATGTTTCCTCGTATCTATGAACAGTATTAAGTCCTTGAACGCATAACACAGTAGCATTGCGAGTGTTCTTATGACACATTGACTGCTTAATGATAACGAAATGTAATACTTTTACTTCACCCTCAAAAGAGAAAGGATTATCAGGTTGTTATTACAACTGTGAGACTCAGCGAGAGTATCTGTACCGCGTTAAAGCAACTAACTTTAACTTGTTTCATAAATAACACAGCGTGAGAGCGACAATTTTACTGTAGCTGGTACTTAGCGCCACAACTAATGACAGCTATTAAGAGGTCGTAGAAAATTAATGCTGAACAGGTATGGAATTCATGGCATTCACAGGTAACGATCGAGAATATTTTTTTATGTGTCTGCATATGTGTGTGTGTGTGTGTGTGTGTGTGTGTGTGTGTGTGTGTGTGTGTGTGTGTGTGTGTGTGTGTGTGTGTGTGTGTGTATGTGTGTGTGTTTATGTGTATGTGTGTGTGTATGTGTGTGTGTGTGTGTGTGTGTGTGTGTGTGTGTGTGTGTGTGTGTGTGTGTGTGTGTGTGTGTGTGTGTCCCTGGTAACCTAGAATCATACACATTGTCTCATCATCATTCAGACAGCGCCACCGAGCCGCCAAACACTCCATTAGGAGTCCCTGAAATGTAGCCACAAACATCCTTTACCATGAGGCGACGCGAGGCTGGACGAAACTCTCCTCTACTCACCCAGACAAAGGTCCTTTCTATATATCCTTCCTGCACTACACTCCTTTCTTCCTTCCTGCACTCTGACCTTAACTCCCGCGACACAATGTCATGTTCATGTGTTTTACAGATGTCACATGTGAGTTGAGTGTTTTAAATATCGTTCTTCTTTTCATTTCTTCTTGTCTTCGTCCTGCCACCGACTCTGTCTTTTCTAGCCCCCTCCTTTTCCTCGTTGAAGGGATGGTTAGATGTGCTGCAGTAACAGTGTAGTTCCTCGACCGGTAAAACAAATAAATAACGAGAGAGTGCTACCCCTCTCACCAAGAAGCTGCCGTGAGCCAGGATCGAGCTTGCAACCTTTAAGCCACGAGCCGAGCACTGCACCACAGAGCCACCCGACCTCCATGTAGATAGATGATTGGATAAGTAGATTGATAGATAGATTAATTCATAGATATTTATAGATGGATTGAATGAAAGGTAAACACAAACAGATGAATGATTGATAAACAGTTGAATTCCAAGATAACTCGATTGAAGATAGGCAAATAAAAGGTTGATTATGTAAATTGAAAGATCAATGGAGGTATATCTTCATCACAATCACAATCATCATTATCACTATTATCATCATCATCATCATCATCATCACCATCACCATCATCATCACCATCATCATCATCATCATCATCATCATCACCATCACCATCATCATCATCATCATCATCATCATCGTCATCGTCATCATCATCGTCATCATCATCGTCATCATCGTCATCCTCATCATCATCATCATCATCATCATCATCATCATCATCATCATTATCATCATCATAATCACCATCATCATCATCATCATCATCATCGTCATCATCACCATCACCATCACCATCATCACCATCATTAACATTATTATCATCATCATTTTCATTATCATCATCATCATTTTCATTATTATCATCATCATTGTAGTGACAACACACATACACACACACCCACATACACTCACACTCCCACACTCCCTACCGGCTGAGTAGGTAATTACGGCCCAGGGGGAACACGGCTCAGGTCGAGTTTAGCGACCTCGTCCCAACCGGAGGATTAGCAAGACCTGACCTCACACCACCTGTCCTGACCGGACTCTATATGACCTCCCACACACACAGGACAGGAGTTCACCCGGCCTCCGCAGAGAGCAGACCTCCTCCCCGCTCTCTCGCTGGACCACTCGCGGTCGAGTTTGCTCCCGCCATGGCCACTCCTAAGAGGCCCCCTGAGTCATCCGCGGACGACGACGGCTTCCTCCCTGCCCGCAGGAAACGTCCGAGGAAGCGGGATGCCTCTGAAACCCCTGCTGCTCACGGCACTCCAATGTTTTGGAGGATCGCCGAGCACCAAGAGAATAAGCCGTACTTGGTTGTCAAGTGGAGAGCGAGCTGAAGGTCCTTCTCCGGGTGGAAGTTTCCCGCACGGGAGACTTTTTAATCCGTGGAGCGGACTGGGGCCACGCCGCCACACTGAAGGAGGTCGCAGCTGGAGAGCCGTGAGGCATCGTCCTGCTGCCGAAGGAGGTCACTCGCAAGTGTGTCCTCCAGGGTTACCCCACCGCCCTGCCTCTGGACCCGGTGAAGGAGCACCCAGCTGTTCTCCCAGCTGAGCGGTGCACCCACAACGCCGGTCACGGCCGTCGCCTCCCCACCCGCCAAGTTCTGCTGACGCTGCGGGGACCTGTTCCCACCTCGCTCGACCTTGGCTGCTTCGGGAGGTTTGACTGCAGGAAGTTCATTCCTGAGCCCATCCTCTGCTTCCGGTGCCAGGCGTTCGGTCACTACCAACGCCAGTGCAGCCGGGAAAAGGACCTGTGTGGAGTATGCTGTGGGGACCACGCATCGAGGGACTGTATCCGGCGCCTTCGCGGTGACGGTGAAAGGCCTTCCTCGTGCTGTCCCAACTGTGGTGACAGGCACCACGCCTGGAATCACCGCTGCCCTGTACGACTCCAAAGGATCACCGCGAACCACCGCGGCTTCAACGGGTCACTGGTGAACCACCACGGCAACGCGAGGCCGCTCAGCCCCGCCTGCCACCACCAGCGCAACCAGCACCGCCCTCCTCTTCCAGGGGTCAGCCGACGCCTGGGAAGAGGCGGCGCCGCAGACGACGGACGAGGAGGAAGACAACCCGGCAGGAACCACCACTCCTCCAGAAGGGAGAGTCCAGCCGAGTCCCCGAAAAGATGACGCCTGCTGCTGATGTGCCGCCCCCCCCAGGTGGCTCCCACCAGCACGGCCATCACACAGAAAACCGGCAGCTACACCCTCAGTGAGGCGGACTTGGTCAGCTTCCTGACGGAATACAAATACCTGTACGAACAGGAGCAGTGGGCCAAGAAAGAGCGGAGCTCCCACGAGCGAGCGCTGAGTGTAGCGCGGCGAGTGCTGCGAGCCCACAACCATCTTCCCGAGCTCCTCCCTGTTGCCAGGCCACTGCAGAACATGCCTCGATTCCCTGGCTATGAATCACTGAATGGATTGACTACGACAAGGAGGAAGACGACGACGCGGTGGACAACGCCCTCCCAACCTGCTAACAAGACACCAATAACCACGGGCGGCTCTCTGTATAGCCGCTTTGTATACCTTTTTGATTATTGTTTTTATGTATGTTTATTTTTTATTGTAAATTTTCGTGTTTATTTTTCTTGTATCTATT
>JAPQNM010000230.1:0-11738 GCA_029783475.1 Metacarcinus magister
ATGAAACTTAATATTTATATAAAAACATGACTTTCCTCCTCATTTTCTTGAAAGCTATTAGAGATATTGGAAATATCATTGCAGCATCTGATAGACCTAATTAAACTCTACAACTGTAATTATGAATATTTGTTCTATGACTCATAATTACGCAGTAAAATGAAACTTAATATTTATATAAAAACATGACTTTCCTCCTCATTTTCTTGAAAGCTATTAGAGATATTGGAAATATCATTGCAGCATCTGATAGACCTAATTAAACTCTACAACTGTAATTATGAATATTTGTTCTATGACTCATAATTACGCAGTAAAATGAAACTTAATATTTATATAAAAACATGACTTTCCTCCTCATTTTCTTGAAAGCTATTAGAGATATTGGAAATATCATTGCAGCATCTGATAGACCTAATTAAACTGTACAACTGATATTATGAATATTTGTCGTATGACTAATATATACTCAGTAAAATATAACTTTATATTTATATAAAAACATGACTTTCCTTCTCATTTTCCCGAAAGCTATTAGAGATATTGGAAATATCATTGCAGCATCTGATAGACCTAATTAAATTCTACAACTGTAATTATGAATATTTGTTCTATGACTCATAATTACGCAGTAAAATGAAACTTAATATTTATATAAAAACATGATTTTCCTCCTCATTTTCTTGAAAGCTATTAGAGATATTGGAAATATCATTGCAGCATCTGATAGACCTAATTAAACTGTACAACTGATATTATGAATATTTGTTCTATGACTAATAATTACGCAGTAAAATAAAACCGTATAATTATATAAAAACACGACTTTCCTCCTCATTTTCTCGAAAGATATTAGAGATATTGGAAATATCATTACAGAATCTGATAGACCTAATTAAAATCTACTACTGTCATTATGAATATTTGCTCTAGTACTAATATATACTGAATTTTACTTTTTTAAAAATTACTTTCTTCCTCATTTTCTCGAAAGCTATTAGAGATATTGGAAATATCATTGCACCATCTGATACACCTAATTCAACTGTACAACTGTCATTATGAATATTTTTTCTATGACTAATAATTACGAAGTAAAATAAAACCGTATAATTATATAAAAACACGACTTTCCTCCTCATTTTCTCGAAAGATATTAGAGATATAGGAAATATCATTACAGAATCTGATAGACCTAATTAAAATCTACTAATGTCATTATGAATATTTGCTCTAGTACTAATATATACTGAATTTTACTTTTTTTAAATTACTTTCTTCCTCATTTTCTCGAAAGCTATTAGAGATATTGGAAATATCATTGCACCATCTGATACACCTAATTCAACTGTACAACTGTCATTATGAATATTTGTTCTATGACTAATAATTACGCAGTAAAATAAAACCGTATATTTATATAAAAACATGACTTTCCTCCTCATTTTCTCGAAAGCTATTAGATATTGGAAATATCATTGCAGCATTTGATACACCTAATTAAACTGTAAAACTGTCATTATGAATATTTGTTCTATGACTAATAATTACGCAGTAAAATGAAACTTAATATTTATATAAAAACATGAATTTCCTCCTCATTTTCTCGAAAGCTATTAGAGATATTGGAAATATCATTGCAGCATCTGATACACCAAATTAAATTGTAAAACTGATATTATGAATATTTGTTCTATGACTAATAATTACGCAGTAAAATTAAACTTTATATTTACATAAAAACATGACTTTCCTTCTATTTTTCCGAAAGCTATTAGAGATATTGGAAATATCATTGCAGCATCTGATAGACCTAATTAAACTCTACAACTGTAATTATGAATATTTGTTCTATGACTCATAATTACGCAGTAAAATGAAACTTAATATTTATATAAAAACATGACTTTCCTCCTCATTTTCTTGAAAGCTATTAGAGATATTGGAAATATCATTGCAGCATCTGATAGACCTAATTAAACTCTACAACTGTAATTATGAATATTTGTTCTATGACTCATAATTACGCAGAAAAATGAAACTTAATATTTATATAAAAACATGACTTTCCTCCTCATTTTCTTGAAAGCTATTAGAGATATTGGAAATATCATTGCACCATCTGATAGACCTAATTAAACTCTACAACTGTAATTATGAATATTTGTTCTATGACTCATAATTACGCAGTAAAAGGAAACTTAATATTTATATAAAAACATGACTTTCCTCCTCATTTTCTTGAAAGCTATTAGAGATATTGGAAATATTATTGCAGCATCTGATAGACCTAATTAAACTCTACAACTGTAATTATGAATATTTGTTCTATGACTCATAATTACGCAGTAAAATGAAACTTAATATTTATATAAAAACATGACTTTCCTCCTCATTTTCTTGAAAGCTATTAGAGATATTGGAAATATCATTGCAGCATCTGATAGACCTAATTAAACTGTACAACTGATATTATGAATATTTGTCGTATGACTAATATATACTCAGTAAAATATAACTTTATATTTATATAAAAACATGACTTTCCTTCTCATTTTCCCGAAAGCTATTAGAGATATTGGAAATATCATTGCAGCATCTGATAGACCTAATTAAATTCTACAACTGTAATTATGAATATTTGTTCTATGACTCATAATTACGCAGTAAAATGAAACTTAATATTTATATAAAAACATGATTTTCCTCCTCATTTTCTTGAAAGCTATTAGAGATATTGGAAATATCATTGCAGCATCTGATAGACCTAATTAAACTGTACAACTGATATTATGAATATTTGTTCTATGACTAATAATTACGCAGTAAAATAAAACCGTATAATTATATAAAAACACGACTTTCCTCCTCATTTTATCGAAAGATATTAGAGATATTGGAAATATCATTACAGAATCAGATAGACCTAATTAAAATCTACTACTGTCATTATGAATATTCTCTCTAGTACTAATATATATTGAATTTTACTTTTTTAAAAATTACTTTCTTCCTCATTTTCTCGAAAGCTATTAGAGATATTGGAAATATCATTGCACCATCTGATACACCTAATTCAACTGTACAACTGTCATTATGAATATTTTTTCTATGACTAATAATTACGAAGTAAAATAAAACCGTATAATTATATAAAAACACGACTTTCCTCCTCATTTTCTCGAAAGATATTAGAGATATAGGAAATATCATTACAGAATCTGATAGACCTAATTAAAATCTACTAATGTCATTATGAATATTTGCTCTAGTACTAATATATACTGAATTTTACTTTTTTTAAAATTACTTTCTTCCTCATTTTCTCGAAAGCTATTAGAGATATTGGAAATATCATTGCACCATCTGATACACCTAATTAAACTGTACAACTGTCATTATGAATATTTGTTCTATGACTAATAATTACGCAGTAAAATAAAACCGTATATTTATATAAAAACATGACTTTCCTCCTCATTTTCTCGAAAGCTATTAGATATTGGAAATATCATTGCAGCATTTGATACACCTAATTAAACTGTAAAACTGTCATTATGAATATTTGTTCTATGACTAATAATTACGCAGTAAAATGAAACTTAATATTTATATAAAAACATGAATTTCCTCCTCATTTTCTCGAAAGCTATTAGAGATATTGGAAATATCATTGCAGCATCTGATACACCAAATTAAATTGTAAAACTGATATTATGAATATTTGTTCTATGACTAATAATTACGCAGTAAAATTAAACTTTATATTTACATAAAAACATGACTTTCCTTCTATTTTTTTCCGAAAGCTATTAGAGATATTGGAAATATCATTGCAGCATCTGATAGACCTAATTAAACTCTACAACTGTAATTATGAATATTTGTTCTATGACTCATAATTACGCAGTAAAATGAAAATTAATATTTATATAAAAACATGACTTTCCTCCTCATTTTCTTGAAAGCTATTAGAGATATTGGAAATATCATTGCAGCATCTGATAGACCTAATTAAACTCTACAACTGTAATTATGAATATTTGTTCTATGACTCATAATTACTCAGTAAAATGAAACTTAATATTTATATAAAAACATGACTTTCCTCCTCATTTTCTTGAAAGCTATTAGAGATATTGGAAATATCATTGCAGCATCTGATAGACCTAATTAAACTCTACAACTGTAATTATGAATATTTGTTCTATGACTCATAATTACGCAGTAAAAGGAAACTTAATATTTATGTAAAAACATGACTTTCCTCCTCATTTTCTTGAAAGCTATTAGAGATATTGGAAATATCATTGCAGCATCTGATAGACCTAATTAAACTCTACAACTGTAATTATGAATATTTGTTCTATGACTCATAATTACGCAGTAAAATGAAACTTAATATTTATATAAAAACATGACTTTCCTCCTCATTTTCTTGAAAGCTATTAGAGATATTGGAAATATCATTGCAGCATCTGATAGACCTAATTAAACTGTACAACTGATATTATGAATATTTGTCGTATGACTAATATATACTCAGTAAAATATAACTTTATATTTATATAAAAACATGACTTTCCTTCTCATTTTCCCGAAAGCTATTAGAGATATTGGAAATATCATTGCAGCATCTGATAGACCTAATTAAATTCTATAACTGTAATTATGAATATTTGTTCTATGACTCATAATTACGCAGTAAAATGAAACTTAATATTTATATAAAAACATGATTTTCCTCCTCATTTTCTTGAAAGCTATTAGAGATATTGGAAATATCATTGCAGCATCTGATAGACCTAATTAAACTCTACAACTGTATTTATGAATATTTGTTCTATGACTCATAATTACGCAGTAAAATGAAACTTAATATTTATATAAAAACATGACTTTCCTCCTCATTTTCTTGAAAGCTATTAGAGATATTGGAAATATCATTGCAGCATCTGATAGACCTAATTAAACTCTACAACTGTAATTATGAATATTTGTTCTATGACTCATAATTACGCAGTAAAATGAAACTTAATATTTATATAAAAACATGACTTTCCTCCTCATTTTCTTGAAAGCTATTAGAGATATTGGAAATATCATTGCAGCATCTGATAGACCTAATTAAACTGTACAACTGATATTATGAATATTTGTTCTATGACTAATAATTACGCAGTAAAATAAAACCGTATAATTATATAAAAACACGACTTTCCTCCTCATTTTCTCGAAAGATATTAGAGATATTGGAAATATCATTACAGAATCTGATAGACCTAATTAAAATCTACTACTGTCATTATGAATATTTGCTCTAGTACTAATATATACTGAATTTTACTTTTTTAAAAATTACTTTCTTCCTCATTTTCTCGAAAGCTATTAGAGATATTGGAAATATCATTGCACCATCTGATACACCTAATTCAACTGTACAACTGTCATTATGAATATTTTTTCTATGACTAATAATTACGAAGTAAAATAAAACCGTATAATTATATAAAAACACGACTTTCCTCCTCATTTTCTCGAAAGATATTAGAGATATAGGAAATATCATTACAGAATCTGATAGACCTAATTAAAATCTACTACTGTCATTATGAATATTTGCTCTAGTACTAATATATACTGAATTTTACTTTTTTTAAAATTACTTTCTTCCTCATTTTCTCGAAAGCTATTAGAGATATTGGAAATATCATTGCACCATCTGACACACCTAATTCAACTGTACAATATTCATTATGAATATTTGTTCTATGACTAATAATTACGCAGTAAAATAAAACCGTATATTTATATAAAAACATGACTTTCCTCCTCATATTCTCGAAAGCTATTAGATATTGGAAATATCATTGCAGCATTTGATACACCTAATTAAACTGTAAAACTGTCATTATGAATATTTGTTCTATGACTAATAATTACGCAGTAAAATGAAACTTAATATTTATATAAAAACATGAATTTCCTCCTCATTTTCTCGAAAGCTATTAGAGATATTGGAAATATCATTGCAGCATCTGATACACCAAATTAAATTGTAAAACTGATATTATGAATATTTGTTCTATGACTAATAATTACGCAGTAAAATTAAACTTTATATTTACATAAAAACATGACTTTCCTTCTATTTTTCCGAAAGCTATTAGAGATATTGGAAATATCATTGCAGCATCTGATAGACCTAATTAAACTCTACAACTGTAATTATGAATATTTGTTCTATGACTCATAATTACGCAGTAAAATGAAACTTAATATTTATATAAAAACATGATTTTCCTCCTCATTTTCTTGAAAGCTATTAGAGATATTGGAAATATCATTGCAGCATCTGATAGACCTAATTAAACTCTACAACTGTAATTATGAATATTTGTTCTATGACTCATAATTACGCAGAAAATGAAACTTAATATTTATATAAAAACATGACTTTCCTCCTCATTTTCTTGAAAGCTATTAGAGATATTGGAAATATCATTGCAGCATCTGATAGACCTAATTAAACTCTACAACTGTAATTATGAATATTTGTTCTATGACTCATAATTACGCAGTAAAATGAAACTTAATATTTATATAAAAACATGACTTTCCTCCTCATTTTCTTGAAAGCTATTAGAGATATTGGAAATATCATTGCAGCATCTGATAGACCTAATTAAACTCTACAACTGTAATTATGAATATTTGTTCTATGACTCATAATTACGCAGTAAAATGAAACTTAATATTTATATAAAAACATGACTTTCCTCCTCATTTTCTTGAAAGCTATTAGAGATATTGGAAATATCATTGCAGCATCTGATAGACCTAATTAAACTGTACAACTGATATTATGAATATTTGTCGTATGACTAATATATACTCAGTAAAATATAACTTTATATTTATATAAAAACATGACTTTCCTTCTCATTTTCCCGAAAGCTATTAGAGATATTGGAAATATCATTGCAGCATCTGATAGACCTAATTAAATTCTACAACTGTAATTATGAATATTTGTTCTATGACTCATAATTACGCAGTAAAATGAAACTTAATATTTATATAAAAACATGATTTTCCTCCTCATTTTCTTGAAAGCTATTAGAGATATTGGAAATATCATTGCAGCATCTGATAGACCTAATTAAACTGTACAACTGATATTATGAATATTTGTTCTATGACTAATAATTACGCAGTAAAATAAAACCGTATAATTATATAAAAACACGACTTTCCTCCTCATTTTCTCGAAAGATATTAGAGATATTGGAAATATCATTACAGAATCTGATAGACCTAATTAAAATCTACTACTGTCATTATGAATATTTGCTCTAGTACTAATATATACTGAATTTTACTTTTTTAAAAATTACTTTCTCCTCATTTTCTCGAAAGCTATTAGAGATATTGGAAATATCATTGCACCATCTGATACACCTAATTCAACTGTACAACTGTCATTATGAATATTTTTCTATGACTAATAATTACGAAGTAAAATAAAACCGTATAATTATATAAAAACACGACTTTCCTCCTCATTTTCTCGAAAGATATTAGAGATATAGGAAATATCATTACAGAATCTGATAGACCTAATTAAAATCTACTAATGTCATTATGAATATTTGCTCTAGTACTAATATATACTGAATTTTACTTTTTTTAAAATTACTTTCTTCCTCATTTTCTCGAAAGCTATTAGAGATATTGGAAATATCATTGCACCATCTGATACACCTAATTCAACTGTACAACTGTCATTATGAATATTTGTTCTATGACTAATAATTACGCAGTAAAATAAAACCGTATATTTATATAAAAACATGACTTTCCTCCTCATTTTCTCGAAAGCTATTAGATATTGGAAATATCATTGCAGCATTGATACACCTAATTAAACTGTAAAACTGTCATTATGAATATTTGTTCTATGACTAATAATTACGCAGTAAAATTAAACTTTATATTTACATAAAAACATGACTTTCCTTCTATTTTTTCCGAAAGCTATTAGAGATATTGGAAATATCATTGCAGCATCTGATAGACCTAATTAAACTCTACAACTGTAATTATGAATATTTGTTCTATGACTCATAATTACGCAGTAAAATGAAACTTAATATTTATATAAAAACATGACTTTCCTCCTCATTTTTTGAAAGCTATTAGAGATATTGGAAATATCATTGCAGCATCTGATAGACCTAATTAAACTCTACAACTGTAATTATGAATATTTGTTCTATGACTCATAATTACGCAGTAAAATGAAACTTAATATTTATATAAAAACATGACTTTCCTCCTCATTTTCTTGAAAGCTATTAGAGATATTGGAAATATCATTGCAGCATCTGATAGACCTAATTAAACTCTACAACTGTAATTATGAATATTTGTTCTATGACTCATAATTACGCAGTAAAATGAAACTTAATATTTATATAAAAACATGACTTTCCTCCTCATTTTCTTGAAAGCTATTAGAGATATTGGAAATATCATTGCAGCATCTGATAGACCTAATTAAACTCTACAACTGTAATTATGAATATTTGTTCTATGACTCATAATTACGCAGTAAAATGAAACTTAATATTTATATAAAAACATGACTTTCCTCCTCATTTTCTTGAAAGCTATTAGAGATATTGGAAATATCATTGCAGCATCTGATAGACCTAATTAAACTGTACAACTGATATTATGAATATTTGTCGTATGACTAATATATTACTCAGTAAAATATAAACTATATATTTATATAAAAACATGACTTTCCTTCTCATTTTCCCGAAAGCTATTAGAGATATTGGAAATATCATTGCAGCATCTGATAGACCTAATTAAATTCTACAACTGTAATTATGAATATTTGTTCTATGACTCATAATTACGCAGTAAAATGAAACTTAATATTTATATAAAAACATGATTTTCCTCCTCATTTTCTTGAAAGCTATTAGAGATATTGGAAATATCATTGCAGCATCTGATAGACCTAATTAAACTGTACAACTGATATTATGAATATTTTGTTCTATGACTAATAATTACGCAGTAAAATAAAACCGTATAATTATATAAAACACGACTTTCCTCCTCATTTTCTCGAAAGATATTAGAGATATTGGAAATATCATTACAGAATCTGATAGACCTAATTAAAATCTACTACTGTCATTATGAATATTTGCTCTAGTACTAATATATACTGAATTTTACTTTTTTAAAAATTACTTTCTTCCTCATTTTCTCGAAAGCTATTAGAGATATTGGAAATATCATTGCACCATCTGATACACCTAATTCAACTGTACAACTGTCATTATGAATATTTGTTCTATGACTAATAATTACGAAGTAAAATAAAACCGTATAATTATATAAAAACACGACTTTCCTCCTCATTTTCTCGAAAGATATTAGAGATATAGGAAATATCATTACAGAATCTGATAGACCTAATTAAAATCTACTAATGTCATTATGAATATTTGCTCTAGTACTAATATATACTGAATTTTACTTTTTTTAAAATTACTTTCTTCCTCATTTTCTCGAAAGCTATTAGAGATATTGGAAATATCATTGCACCATCTGATACACCTAATTCAACTGTACAACTGTCATTATGAATATTTGTTCTATGACTAATAATTACGCAGTAAAATAAAACCGTATATTTATATAAAAACATGACTTTCCTCCTCATTTTCTCGAAAGCTATTAGATATTGGAAATATCATTGCAGCATTTGATACACCTAATTAAACTGTAAAACTGTCATTATGAATATTTGTTCTATGACTAATAATTACGCAGTAAAATGAAACTTAATATTTATATAAAAACATGAATTTCCTCCTCATTTTCTCGAAAGCTATTAGAGATATTGGAAATATCATTGCAGCATCTGATACACCAAATTAAATTGTAAAACTGATATTATGAATATTTGTTCTATGACTAATAATTTCGCAGTAAAATTAAACTTTATATTTACATAAAAACATGACTTTCCTTCTATTTTTCCGAAAGCTATTAGAGATATTGGAAATATCATTGCAGCATCTGATAGACCTAATTAAACTCTACAACTGTAATTATGAATATTTGTTCTATGACTCATAATTACGCAGTAAAATGAAACTTAATATTTATATAAAACATGACTTTCCTCCTCATTTTCTTGAAAGCTATTAGAGATATTGGAAATATCATTGCAGCATCTGATAGACCTAATTAAACTCTACAACTGTAATTATGAATATTTGTTCTATGACTCATAATTACGCAGTAAAATGAAACTTAATATTTATATAAAAACATGACTTTCCTCCTCATTTTCTTGAAAGCTATTAGAGATATTGGAAATATCATTGCAGCATCTGATAGACCTAATTAAATTGTACAACTGATATTATGAATATTTGTCGTATGACTAATATATACTCAGTAAAATATAACTTTATATTTATATAAAAACATGACTTTCCTTCTCATTTTCCCGAAAGCTATTAGAGATATTGGAAATATCATTGCAGCATCTGATAGACCTAATTAAATTCTACAACTGTAATTATGAATATTTGTTCTATGACTCATAATTACGCAGTAAAATGAAACTTAATATTTATATAAAAACATGATTTTCATCCTCATTTTCTTGAAAGCTATTAGAGATATTGGAAATATCATTGCAGCATCTGATAGACCTAATTAAACTGTACAACTGATATTATGAATATTTGTTCTATGACTAATAATTACGCAGTAAAATAAAACCGTATAATTATATAAAAACACGACTTTCCTCCTCATTTTCTCGAAAGATATTAGAGATATTGGAAATATCATTACAGAATCTGATAGACCTAATTAAAATCTACTACTGTCATTATGAATATTTGCTCTAGTACTAATATATACTGAATTTTACTTTTTTAAAAAATTACTTTCTTCCTCATTTTCTCGAAAGCTATTAGAGATATTGGAAATATCATTGCACCATCTGATACACCTAATTCAACTGTACAACTGTCATTATGAATATTTTTCTATGACTAATAATTACGAAGTAAAATAAAACGTTAATATTATATAAAACACGACTTTCCTCCTCATTTTCTCGAAAGATATTAGAGATATAGGAAATATCATTACAGAATCTGATAGACCTAATTAAAATCTACTAATGTCATTATGAATATTTGCTCTAGTACTAATATATACTGAATTTTACTTTTTTTAAAATTACTTTCTTCCTCATTTTCTCGAAAGCTATTAGAGATATTGGAAATATCATTGCACCATCTGATACACCTAATTCAACTGTACAACTGTCATTATGAATATTTGTTCTATGACTAATAATTACGCAGTAAAATAAAACCGTATATTTATATAAAAACATGACTTTCCTCCTCATTTTCTCGAAAGCTATTAGATATTGGAAATATCATTGCAGCATTTGATACACCTAATTAAACTGTAAACTGTCATTATGAATATTTGTTCTATGACTAATAATTACGCAGTAAAATGAAACTTAATATTTATATAAAAACATGAATTTCCTCCTCATTTTCTCGAAAGCTATTAGAGATATTGGAAATATCATTGCAGCATCTGATACACCAAATTAAATTGTAAAACTGATATTATGAATATTTGTTCTATGACTAATAATTACGCAGTAAAAT
>JAPQNM010000232.1:5000-10000 GCA_029783475.1 Metacarcinus magister
ATTGGAAATATCATTGCAGCATCTGATATACCTAAATAAACTGTACAACTGTCATTATGAATATTTGTTCTATGACTAATAATTACGCAGTAAAATGAAACTTAATATTTATATAAAAACATGAATTTCCTCCTCATTTTCTCGAAAGCTATTAGAGATATTGGAAATATAATTGCAGCATCTGATACACCTAATTAAACTGTAAAACTGAAATTATGAATATTTGTTCTATGACTAATAATTACGCAGTAAAATGAAACTTAATATTTGTATAAAAACATGACTTTCCTCCTCATTTTCTCGAAAGCTATTAGAGATATTGGAAATATCATTGCAGCAGCTGATACAACTAATTAAACTGTACAACTGATATTATGAATATTTTTTCTATGACTAATAATTACGCAGTAAAATGAAACTTAATATATATATAAAAACATGACTTTCCTCCTCATTTTCCCGAAAGCTATTAGAGATATTGGAAATATCATTGCAGATTCTGATATACCTAAATAAACTGTACAACTGTCATTATGAATATTTGTTCTATGACTAATAATTACGCAGTAAAATGAAACTTAATATTTATATACAAACATGACTTTCCTCCTCATTTTCTCGAAAGCTATTAGAGATATTGGAAATATCATTGCAGCAGTTGATACAACTAATTAAACTGTATGACTGATATTATGAATATTTTTTCTATGACTAATAATTACGCAGTAAAATGAAACTTAATATTTATATAAAAACATGACTTTCCTCCTCATTTTCCCGAAAGCTATTAGAGATATTGGAAATATCATTGCAGATTCTGATATACCTAAATAAACTGTACAACTGTCATTATGAATATTTGTTCTATGACTAATAATTACGCAGTAAAATGAAACTTAATATTTATATAAAAACATGAATTTCCTCCTCATTTTCTCGAAAGCTATTAAAGATATTGGAAATATCATTGCAGCATCTGATAGACCTAATTAAAATCTACTACTGTCATTATGAATATTTTCACTAGTACTAATAAATACTGAATTTTACTTTTTTTTAAATTACTTTCTTCCTCGTTTTCTCGAAAGCTATTAGAGATATTGGAAATATCATTGCATCATCTGATACACCTAATTCAACTGTACAACTGATATTATGAATATTTGTTCTATGACTAATAATTACGCAGTAAAATAAAACCGTATTTTTATATAAAAACATGACTTTCCTCGTCATTTTCTCGAAAGCTATTAGAGATATTGGAAATATAATTGCAGCATCTGATAAACCTAATTAAACTGTAAAACTGAAATTATGAATATTGGTTCTATGACTAATAATTACACAGTAAAATGAAACTTAATATTTATATAAAAACATGAATTTCCTCCTCATTTTCTCGAAAGCTATTAGAGATATTGGAAATATCATTGCAGCAGCTGATACAACTAATTAAACTGTACAACTGATATTATGAATATTTTTTCTATGACTAATAATTACGCAGTAAAATGAAACTTAATATTTATATAAAAACATGACTTTCCTCCTCATTTTCCCGAAAGCTATTAGAGATATTGGAAATATCATTGCAGATTCTGATATACCTAAATAAACTGTACAACTGTCATTATGAATATTTGTTCTATGACTAATAATTACGCAGTAAAATGAAACTTAATATATATTTAAAAACATGAATTTCCTCCTCATTTTCTCGAAAGCTATTAGAGATATTGGAAATATCATTGCAGCAGCTGATACAAATAATTAAACTGTACTACTGATATTATGAATATTTGTTCTATGACTAATAATTACGCAGTAAAATGAAACTTAATATTTATATAAAAACATGACTTTCCTCCTCATTTTCCCGAAAGCTATTAGAGATATTGGAAATATCATTGCAGATTCTGATATACCTAAATAAACTGTACAACTGTCATTATGAATATTTGTTCTATGACTAATAATTACGCAGTAAAATGAATCTTAATATTTATATAAAAACATGACATTCCTCATTTTCTCGAAAGCTATTAGAGATATTTAAAATATCATTGCAGCATCTGATAGACCTGATTAAAATCTACTACTGTCATTATGAATATTTTCACTAGTACTAAAAAATACTGAATTTTACTTTTTTTTAAATTACTTTCTTCCTCGTTTTCTCGAAAGCTATTAGAGATATATGAAATATCATTGCATCATCTGATACACCTAATTCAACTTTACAACTGATATTATGAATATTTGTTCTATGACTAATAATTACGCAGTAAAATAAAACCGTATTTTTATATAAAAACATGACTTTCCTCGTCATTTTCTCGAAAGCTATTAGAGATATTGGAAATATAATTGCAGCATCTGATACACCTAATTAAACTGTAAAACTGAAATTATGAATATTTGTTCTATGACTAATAATTACGCAGTAAAATGAAACTTAATATTTATATAAAAACATGACTTTCCTCCTCATTTTCTCGAAAGCTATTAGAGATATTGGAAATATCATTGCAGCAGTTTATACAACTAATTAAACTGTACAACTGATATTATGAATATTTTTTCTATGACTAATAATTACGCAGTAAAATGAAACTTAATATTTATATAAAAACATGACTTTCCTCCTCATTTTCTCGAAAGCTATTAGAGATATTGGAAATATCATTGCAGATTCTGATATACCTAAATAAACTGTACAACTGTCATTATGAATATTTGTTCTATGACTAATAATTACGCAGTAAAATGAAACTTAATATATATTTAAAAACATGAATTTCCTCCTCATTTTCTCGAAAGCTATTAGAGATATTGGAAATATCATTGCAGCAGCTGATACAAATAATTAAACTGTACTACTGATATTATGAATATTTGTTCTATGACTAATAATTACGCAGTAAAATGAAACTTAATATTTATATAAAAACATGACTTTCCTCCTCATTTTCCCGAAAGCTATTAGAGATATTGGAAATATCATTGCAGATTCTGATATACCTAAATAAACTGTACAACTGTCATTATGAATATTTGTTCTATGACTAATAATTACGCAGTAAAATGAATCTTAATATTTATATAAAAACATGACATTCCTTATTTTCCCGAAAGCTATTAGAGATATTTAAAATATCATTGCAGCATCTGATAGACCTGATTAAAATCTACTACTGTCATTATGAATATTTTCACTAGTACCAAAAAATACTGAATTTTACTTTTTTTTTAATTACTTTCTTCCTCGTTTTCTCGAAAGCTATTAGAGATATATGAAATATCATTGCATCATCTGATACACCTAATTCAACTTTACAACTGATATTATGAATATTTGTTCTATGACTAATAATTACGCAGTAAAATAAAACCGTATTTTTCTATAAAAACATGACTTTCCTCGTCATTTTCTCGAAAGCTATTAGAGATATTGGAAATATAATTGCAGCATCTGATACACCTAATTAAACTGTAAAACTGAAATTATGAATATTTGTTCTATGACTAATAATTACGCAGTAAAATGAAACTTAATATTTATATAAAAACATGACTTTTCTCCTCATTTTCTCGAAAGCTATTAGAGATATTAGAAATATCATTGCAGCAGTTTATACAACTAATTAAACTGTACAACTGATATTATGAACATTTTTTTCTATGACTAATAATTACGCAGTAAAATGAAACTTAATATTTATATAAAAACATGACTTTCCTCCTCATTTTCCCGAAAGCTATTAGAGATATTGGAAATATCATTGAAGATTCTGATATACCTAAATAAACTGTACAACTGTCATTATGAATATTTGTTCTATGACTAATAATTACGCAGTAAAATTAAACTTAATATTTATATAAAAACATGAATTTCCTCCTCATTTTCTCGAAAGCTATTAGAGATATTGGAAATATCATTGCATTATCTGATAGACCTAATTAAACTGTAAAACTGAAATTATGAACATTTGTTCTATGACTAATAATAACGTAGTAAAATGAAACTTTATATTTATATAAAAACATGACTTTCCTCCTCATTTTCTCGAAAGCTATTAGAGATATTGGAAATATCAATGCAGCATCTGATACACCTAATTAAACTGTACAACTGTCATTATGAATATTTGTTTTATGACTAATAATTACGCAGTAAAATGAAACTTAATATTTATATAAAAACATGACTTTCCTCCTCATTTTCCCGAAAGCTATTAGAGATATTGGAAATATCATTGCAGATTCTGATATACCTAATTAAACTGTACAACTGTCATTATGAATATTTGTTCTATGACTAATAATTACGCAGTAAAATGAAACTTAATATTTATTTAAAAACATGACTTTCCTCCTCATTATCCCGAAAACTATTAAAGATATTGGAAATATCATTGCAGCATCTGATACACCTAATTAAACTGTAAAACTGATATTGTGTGTGTGTGTGTGTGTGTGTGTGTGTGTGTGTGTGTGTGTGTGTGTGTGTGTGTGTAAACAAAACAACAAGCTGCTATGGGGGTGGTGAGGTGGGTGGTGTATCATACGTCTGGCAACGCGCTTCCCTCGTATCATGGCTTTGAAATCGTTTTGTATTCAACTTCAATGCTGTATAACTTATGTAACTTAAGACTAAACGATGTGTTGATGCTACTGTTCAAATCGGATAAACCAGGAGAAACTTACTATCCTAAGCATATTATTCAATGTATAGATTGAAAAATCATAAATTATTAGATCACAGGCGATACAAGAAACTTTTTGCATTATCACGGTGAATGGGTTAAAGAGAAATGATTACGAGCATTTAATTCCTATGGACTTAATTCCCTAATGAGAGAGTCGAGTTTTTTCCCCCCACACTACTTTTCTTTTCTTTTTTTCCTTCCCGCTTTTTTTCCTGTTTAACTTTTTTTTATTTATTTATTTTTTTTATTAATTTAATTTTGATTTCGTGTATTCGTTTTTTTTTTATA
>JAPQNM010000232.1:15000-22500 GCA_029783475.1 Metacarcinus magister
CTTCCTTCCTCTCTTCCCAAAAATGAAACATGATTTGAAGATAACTAAAAAAAAATTAACTCACGCTGAAAATATGTGAAAAAAGTGAGAGAGAGAGAGAGAGAGAGAGAGAGAGAGAGAGAGAGAGAGAGAGAGAGAGAGAGAGAGAGAGAGAGAGAGAGTTAAAAAGTTTACCTCCTCTTTCATGAAAATCACCAGTATAATGAATGAGTGTGTGTGTGTGTGTGTGTGTGTGTGTGTGTGTGTGTGTGTGTGTGTGTGTGTATGTGTGTGTGTGTTAATTTACTTTTTCTATTATTTTCTCTAACTCGTATATATAGATAGCCATAGTACAATTCTCTCTCTCTCTCTCTCTCTCTCTCTCTCTCTCTCTCTCTCTCTCTCTCTCTCTCTCTCTCTCTCTCTCTTTTTATTTCCTTCTTTTCATTTATGTTTCGTTTCCTCTTTTTTTTTCTTTTCTTTCTTTCTTTCTTTCTTTCTTTCTTTCTTTCTTTCTTTCTTCTTTCTTTCTTTTTTTTCTTTCGTTTTTTTTTGTCTGTTTGTTTGTTTTTTGTTTACGAATGACAAAGTTTTGGGAAATAAATGACTGTGTGTGTGTGTGTGTGTGTGTGTGTGTGTGTGTGTGTGTGTGTGTGTGTGTGTGTGTGTGTGTGTGTGTGTGTGTGTGTGTTACCGTTATGTGTGTGTTTGTGTGTGTGTTTGTTTGTTTGTCATGAATAAGTTTGATTTATGGAAGGTTATTGCGGCCACACACACACACACACACACACACACACACACACACACACACACACACACACACACACACACACACACACACACACACACACACACTTTTTCGCAGACCATCATTTATTTATTTCATTTTCTCTTTTTATTAGAGAGAGAGAGAGAGAGAGAGAGGAGAGAGAGAGAGAGAGAGAGAGAGAGAGAGAGAGAGAGAGAGAGAGAGAGAGAGAGAGAGAGAGAATTATTTGGAAGCTCATTTTCTTCAAGCAGGAAACAAAGAAGGAAAGAGAGAGAGAGAGAAAAAAAAAAGTGAGAGAGTGAGAGAGAGAGAGAGAGTAAGAGAGAAGAAGAATGTGCAAAGTTTTCTCCCATCTCTCTCTTTCTCTCACATCTCTCCACTCTCTCTCGGTCTCTCTTTCCGTTCGTACTTTTACACACACACACAACCACCACACACACACACACACACACACACACACACACACACACACACACACACACACACACACACACACACACGCGATTTAAAGTTCTCCCACGCCTCTCCTCCTTCAGGCATCTCCTCGAAACACCAGGAGGAGGAGGAGGAGGAGGAGGAGGTGGAGGAGCTGATGAGTAGATGATAATCGACAGTCAGAGGAAAGAGCTTCACGCAATGAAGAGCAAGTATTCCGATAGGAGCGCGCATTTTTGCGAGGAGGAGTGAATAGAAAGAGTAAAGAAAGGAGCTGGAAGATTGTTGGAGAACAGAGGCGATGAGAGGAGAGGAGAGGAGGAGGAGAGGAGATTGAGAGAGAGGCGAAACGCTCGTCTCATTCCTGTTCCTCAGACCGACCACTTGGCATTAGCATACTCCTCCTCCTCCTCCTCCTCCTCCTCCTCCTCCTCCTCCTCCTCCTCCTCCTCCTCCTCCTCCTCCTCCTCCTCCTCCCTTATAGAGTTTACGAACACCCAAGTTGAATTGGCTTTAAGCTATGACGAAGGCGCCGAGAGAGAGAGAGAGAGAGAGAGAGAGAGAGAGAGAGAGTAGAGTAGAGAGAGAGAGAGAGAGCAGACAAGGGTGATGGGAGAATGATGGGAAGGGAGGGGAAAGGTGAAGGAAGGGAGGGAAGAGAGAGTCGAAGATGAAGGGAGACACACACACACACACACACACACACACACACACACACCACACACACACACACACACACACAGAGAGAGTAAACAAAATATAAACGATAAAAGTAAGTCAGGATTTTTTATTTCTTTTTTTTCCATAAATCAAATGAAACCATATTTTTGGCGCCAATGTTGTGGGAAAAAAAGAGAAAGGGAAAAAAAAGTAGTATTGGACACTTTTGAAAATTATTGGTACGGGATGGAATAATCAGGGAAAAAAGGAATAATAGGGAAAAAGGAGTAAGGGAATATATATAATAAATAAAATTAATAAAATAAAATTAAATAAAATAAAATAAAATATATAATAAAATAAAACTAATAAAAGTAAATAAATAAAAGATAAATAAAATAAAATAAATAAAATAAAATAAATAAAATAAAATGAAATGAAATGAAATGAAATGAAATGACATGAAATGAAATGATGAAATGAAATGAAATGAATGAAATGAATGAAATGAAATGAACTGAATAAATAAATGATAGATAAAGAAATTAAATAAATAAATAAGGTAAAATATAGATCATAAAAAAAATAATAAATAAATAAATGAAGAATACACATAACTACAGTAAACTAAAATAAATAAAATAACGAAATATATATAATCATAAAAAAATATAAACAAGACAAAAAGTATAAAGAAAATAAACTATATAAACGAAATAACACAAAATAAACGAAATAAACAAAATAGCATCGTGCTTTTGCAATTTACTTAGAATGAAAACGAGGAAATTTAAATGAAAATGAAAACAGTTAACAAGAAACACAATAGTAGTAGTAGTAGTAGTAGTAGTAGTAGTAGTAGTAGTAGTAGTAGTAGTAGTAGTAGTAGTATAGTAGTATAGTAGTAGTAGTAGTAGTAGTAGTAATAATAATAGTAATAGTAGTTAATTAAAAATGCGAATATATATGTGAACAAATATATGTATGTACGTTCTCATGTATGTATGTGCGACTATGTGTGTATGTATGTATGTATGTATGCAAGGAGTGAAGGCGTACCAATAGAGGCTGGGTTGTTTGTGTGGTAGTGAGAGGAGGAGAGCGAAGAGGAATAGGAGGAGGAAAGATAAGGAGAGGAGGAGGCGTATTACTAGGTGGGAGGAGAATTTGTGTACTAGAATAGGAAGAGAGAGCGAGATAGAGAGAGAGAGAGAGTAGAGAGAGAGACAGAGAGACGAGAGAGAGAGTAGAGCGAGGAGACAGAGAGAGAGAGAATATATAGTATAGGTAAATGCACAGATAAACACACAAACACGTATCTCTCTCTCTCTCTCGTCATCTCGTCTCAATCATCTCTGCTCCTCTCTCCTCTCGTCTCTCTCTCAGTCTCTCCATCTCACGACTCTCTCTCTCTCTCTACTCACACACAGCCACACTTCCAAGTCTTAATTCCTTTCCTAAACCCATCCTTCCTTCCTTCCTTCCTTCTCTCTCTCTCTCTTTCTCTCTCTCTCCTTCCTTCATCCTTCAGCAAGAGTAGGATGCCACCTCACGCCTCCTACGCCTCCACACATTAATTAGGAGGCTTGAGAGAGTCCTTCACTGATCCTACTCGTGTCCTATCACCTGTGTGGAGTCCTACGTTCTCTCACTCTCTCCTTGGGTGTGGATTGACTGCTATCCCTTCATAGGATGTGTGGTCAGGTGTGTGTGTCTCTCTCTCGTCTCTCATCTCATCTCTACTCTCTCTATCGTCATCTCTCTCCGCTCCGCTCTCTCTCTCTCTCTCTCTCATCGCTCTCGCTCTCTCTCAAAGCAATGCCACGTGGTTTGTGTTGCACAGAATTCTCTCCACAATATTTTATGATAGTGCCTCGCAATTTCCTCCTCTCTTTTTCCCTCCTCCTGCATTGATGGACAGGGAAGAAAAAGAGGGAGGGAAAGGGAAAAAGGGGAAAGGGAAAAAAGTGAGAGGGAAAAAAGGGAAAAGTAAGGGAATAAAATGTTAAGATAGGGAAAATAAGGTGAAGAAGGGTAGAAAGTGATGAAGAGAAGGGAAAAAAGGGTGAAGGAAGGGAAAAAAGGGAAATAAAGGATAAAGAATGGGAAAAAAGGGTGAAGAGGGGAAACTAAGGTGTAGGGAGGGAAAAAAAGATGGAGGGAGGGGAGTAGAAGGGTAAAGAGAGGGAAACAAGAAACAGTGGGAAAAAGAGAAGTAGGGAAAGTAGTGAGTTTGTGTTTGGGGATTCCTGCTGTGAGAGGAAAATTTTTGGTTTGTGCGGTTGAGAGGAGACATGTGTGTGTGTGTGTGTGTGTGTGTGTGTGTGTGTGTGTGTGTGTGGAAACGTACATACATACATACATACATACATACATTGAGGTAATTAAATATCCAGTGAGATAGAGTCATACTTGCCCATTATCTCGCTCTCTCTCTCTTCTCCTCTTTCTCTCTCTCTCTCGTCTCGCTCATCGGCTCATGCCTCTCATCTCTCTCTCTCTCTCTCCTCACTCTCTCTCTCTCATTCTCTCCTCTCTCTCTCCTCTCTCTCTGCTCTCTCTCTCATCTTAATTCATGGATTTGATAACTTCTTGAATAAATAAATATTAATTGCGTATTCGTTATCATTACGAGAGAGAGCGAGAGAGAGCAAGAGAGTAGAGAAGAGAGCGTAGAGAGAGAGAGAGTGAGAGAGAGAGAGAGAGAGAGAGAAGAGAGAGCGAGAGAGAGATGAGAATAGTATGATTTGTATGCTCTGTGAGTTATTTAGTTTGAAACCCACACAGTCTCTCTCTCTCTCTCTCTCTCTCTCTCTCTCCTCTCTCTCGTCTCTCTCTCTCTCTCTACACTCTCACCCTCTCTCTCTCCCATCTCTCTCTCTCTCTCTCTCTCTAGCCATACAAATTTACTAACACCTCGTTGCATATAATATAATAATAATAAAACAAATGACACAAAAAATATTATGCTTTACACCTGAACATTTTGAAAACTATGAATGAAAAAAATGATGAAACAATGAGCAAAGCAAAAATGTATGTATATTAACAGACAATGATGAATGACATGTTACATTTTTATGGCGGGAAAGTTAGAGAGAGAGAGAGAGAGAGAGGAGAGAGAGAGAGAGAGAGAGAGAGAGAAAAGAGAGAGAGAGAGAGAGCTTTGCCATTGTCTTGCTTTCACAATAACGTCATGAATTGCATCACAGGAACTAGTGTGTGTGTGTGTGTGTGTGTGTGTGTGTGTGTGTGTGTGTGTGTGTGTGTGTGTGTGTGATACAAACAAACATTCATTGTCTTTAGTAATTGCCATTTTTAAATCTCTCTCTCTCTCTCTCTCTCTCTCTCTCTCTCTCTCTCTCTCTCTCTCTTCACCACAAATTTTTCAACACTGCAACATTCTATTTTGCGGATGATTGCACATTCTTCATTTTTCATTCTCTCTCTCTCTCTCTCTCTCTCTCTCTCTCTCTCTCTCTCTCTCTCTCTCTCTCTCTCTCTCTCTCTCTCTCTCTCTCTCTTCTACTACTACTGTGCATAATAATAATAATAATAACAATAACAATAACAATAATAATAATAATAATAATAACAATAATAATAATAATAATAATAATAATAATAATATAAAAATAAAACTTTCAATAACAAAACTATAAAAAAATAAAAAATATATAAACAAAACAAAAACAATGGAACAAAATCGCATCGTTCTTTCAGTCGTCTATAAAACAAATGAACATCACTCAATCCAACATGGCGGACGACTTACGGCTGAAGAAACCTCGCATATTTCAACCATATTTACTCGGTTTCCTGACGTCCTGAGCCATTGAGGGGAGAGGAGGAGGAGGAGGAAGAGGAGGAAGATGGCTGGGGAGGAGGAGGAAGAGGAGGAGGCCCTGGAGGAGGAGGAAGAGGAGAAGAAGAGTGAAATATGGAGATCGTGTGAAGACCGCCATGTTTGGGATGAAAAGGTGTGTGTTTCTGATCTTATTGTTTATTTATACTCTTTGTTTCCTTCCTCTTCCTCCTCTTCCTCTTCCTCTTCTTCCTCTTCCTCTTCCTCTTCCTCTTTTATATTCTTATTTTATCTATTTTTTTATTTTTATTATTATTATTATTTTCTTTCGTTTATTATTTAGTGATTCGTTTTTTGTTTAATTTTTTAATTATTTATTTATTTATTTATTTATTTTAGAGAGAGAAAGGAAAGAATTGAGAGAAAAAAAGAATAAAAGAGAGAAACAGAGAGAAGACAAGAACCAGTGACTTTAATAACTCTAATGAGAGAGAGAGAGAGAGAGAGAGAGAGAGGAGAGAGAGAGAGAGAGAGATAGAGAGAATGTGTTTTTTTCGTTTTGTCAGATTATTCTATTTGTTTTCCCTCTCTCTCCTCTCTCTCTCTCTCTCTCTCTCTTCCTCTCTCTCTCTCTCTCTCTCTCTCTCTCTCTCTCTCTCTCTCTCTCTCACGCACACGCCATATTGCAGTAGCTTTGGCAATACCTAGAACAAAGTACACACACACACACACACACACACACACACACACCACACACACACACACACATACATACATACGTGTTCATGTATCTCCTCTCCCTTTGTGTTCGAGATGCGATAGATGATGCGAGACGAGAGAGAGAGAGAGAGAGAGAGAGACAGAGAGAGAGAGAGAGAGAGAGAGAGAGAGAGAGAGAGAGAGAGAGAGAGGATGTGTGTGAAAGTTTGAGCAAATTAGAGAAAGTTTAATGGTCACTTGTAAGATTTTTTTGGATTTAATTTCATCTTTTTTTGTCAAGAATAATAGTGAGGTGAGTGATTAGAAGAGAGAGAGAGAGGAGAGCGGAGAGGAGAGATGAGGAGATGAGAGAGAGAGAGATGGAGGAGAGGACTGAGTGAGAGAGCAGAACTGAGAGAGAGAGAGAGAGAGTAGAGATAGAGAGAGAGAGAGAGAGAGAAACGAGAAAGAGACGAGAGAGAGAGAGAGAGAGAATAATAGAACAATGTAGCACAAGAAGAGAAAGAGGAATGGGCGAAACGAGAAGAGAGGAAGAAGAGGAGGAAGAAGAAGAGGAGGAGGAGGAGGAGGAAGGAGGAAGAGAATGTCTGATAATTGACTTATAACTCCATGTTCTCTTCTGTTACAATTTATACAAAAACACATAATGCGAGCGAGGAGGACAGGGGGAGGAGGAAGAGAGAGAGGAGGAGGAGGAGGAGGAGGAGGAGGAGGAGGAGGAGGGGAAAAAAGAGTAGTAGAGTAGATGTAAGAGAAGTAACATAATCAAAGTTTGCTACGTTAACGGATAGTATTTTAGTTGTGGATTGGCTTCTAAATATTTGTCAAGTCTATTTTTGAACGTAGTAATTAACGATCCGGTGGAAATATTATTGCAGCATCTGATACACCTAATTAAACTGTACAACTGTCTTAATGAATATTTGTTCCAAGACTAATAATGACGCAGTAAAATGAAACCGTATCTTTTTTCCAATAACATGAATTTCTTCCTCATTTTCTCGAAAGCTATTAGAGATATTAGAAAAATCACTGCGGCTGAAGAGGAGAAGGAAGGGATAACTTAAATAATTTGCTGAAGGGATTAAGGCAACTTAGCCCTCCTCCTCCTCCTCCTCCTCCTCCTCCTCCT
>JAPQNM010000232.1:35000-45000 GCA_029783475.1 Metacarcinus magister
AGCGTTTGGTCATGGATGGATTAACGTTCATTGTGTGTGTGTGTGTGTGTGTGTGTGTGTGTGTGTGTGTGTGTGTGTGGGTGTGGGTGTGTGTGTACGGCTTACTCTCTAGGAAAATTTTATTACTTCCAATGTAGGACTCCTCTCTCCCCTCCTTCCCCTCCTTCCCCTCCTTCCTCCTCCTTCCCCTCCTTCCCTCCTTCCCTCCTTTCCTCTCTCCCTTAAAATCCTAACTTAATAAACAATCCTTAGAAATATCAGGAAAAACAAGACTCTTTCCTAATACAGTTTTTTTCCTTTTTTTTCCCTGATATTCTCTGGAAATTTCTGATCCTTCCTGATTGTCTCCTAGAAATTTCAGGGGAATATTTATGTAAACAAGTTATTTATTTATTCAATTTTATTATTTATTTCACCATTTTTCGTTATTATTATTATTATTATCATTTTTTTTTGTATTTTGTAAGTATTGGAGTTAAGTTTAATGCATAACAATAATTAGTATTTCACATAAACATTGAACAATTATTACATTTCATCATAAATCCAGGTAATTAATTGTTACTTAATATTTCTATCATCATTTCAACATTCCTAGTTATCAATACACTTAATAAAGGTAATTAGTAGTTTAATTTCAGGTGTTTTTTAAGTAATACTTCTCTTATAATTATTTACTGAAGGTGAGTGGAAGGGCAGACTTGTATGTTAGTCAAGTTTTCTATGATGGGGGAACCCGTTTTCTGTGGTGGGTTTTTAAAGGGAAACATTAGTAAATTGGACCTGTGTGTGTGTGTGTGTGTGTGTGTTAAGTAATTATTGATGTTTATTGTCTTTGTTTATTTGTATACAAGCGAGACAAGACCAGAGAGAGAGAGAGAGAGAGAGAGAGAGAGAGAGAGAGAGAGAGAGAGAGAGAGAGAGAGAGAGAGAGAGAGAGAGAGAGATGTTGCATTCTCAAACTATCTCAATTTCAATTACCTCCATTTTCTGTTGTGTATTTATGATAGATATTTCAAATTTTCTTTTTTTTTTATATATATTTCTGAAAGATATTAATTTTCTTCTTTTTGTCAGATTTTTTTTTATTGTTCTATTAATTATTATTTATTTTAGGTGACTTAGTATAGACTTTTTTTTCTCTCTCTTTATTATTCTTTTTCTTATTAATTATTTACCTTTCATTAATTGACCTTTACCTGTCCATTCCACAGGTGAGCGGAAGGACGTCCACCATGACCTGTTCCAACCTCGAGGCAGGGAAAAGAAAACGAACCAAAGAAAACGGAGTAAGGTAAGACAATTTTCTTTTCTGTTAAGTCAAAGAAAATGGAATGATGTTTGAAAGAAAATGGATGATAAAGGGAAGGGAATGAGAGGATGGATAAAGTAGATCAAATTGGATGCTGTAAAGATAATGAAAGTGATAGGATAAGAAACAATGGGATGGGATGGCAAAGTTTACTCTTGAAATATAGAAAACGGTGATGGAACAGAAAATTGAATGAGGAAAATGAGATTGGATGGACGAAAAGTAGAAGATTGATTAGGTTCAAAAAATATACGAGTAATAAAAGAAAAAAATGTATTGTACGGAAGAGACTTTTAATAGAATACAAATTAACGTAACACAATACAATATAAGAATACAAAACACACTTAGAAATAACTTAAAAAACGAAAGATAGAAAGAGAAAAACATTGATAAACAAGATGAAACACAAACAAAATAGATAGATTAATAGATAAACAAAATATATATAATAAAACTAAACCACACAGTAAACATTTATAATAGAATCCATTTTGAGGGAAAATTTCAAAACACAATATTTTAGTTTTTTTTTTTCCTTTTTTTTTTTTGTTTGGTTTATACATTTTATTCTCATTTCGGGGACATCATACAGAAAAGGATTCCACTACTGTGCTAAAAACATATTCATGACCCCAAGGAGAGAGAGAGAGAGAGAGAGAGAGGTGGAAATAGATAGAAAGAAAATAGATAATGACCAGATAAGTAAATTGACAGACAGATAGTTTAATAGGTTAATAGATAGACAGGTAGATTATTAAACAGGTAAATAGACAGGTAGATAATTAAACAGGTAGATAGATAGACAGGTAGATAATTAAACAGGTAGATAGATAGACAGGTAGATAAATAAACAGGTAGATAATTAGACAGGTAGATAATTAGACAAGTAGATAGATAGACAGGTAGATAAATAGATAGACAGGTAGATAAATAGACAGACACCCCCCTCCCCCCCTCCAAGGTCAAGAATCTAGATGACAACACATTCTTGTAACTCGTCTTCCACATCAACTCTTTCTACCTAACTTGTCTACCTCAGTAATTACCAGCAACCTACCTGGCCCATACCACCTATAAAACACACACACACACACACACACACACACACACGCACACACACGGGTTGTACATATTAATGATCATTTGGCTAATACAGCACATATTCATTATTTTTTTGTTTAGACATATTACACGATTTCACTTTCACACACACACACACACACACACACACACACACACACACACACACACACACACAGCAATGCACATTAGTACCAGTGTTATTTCATCCTATAATTAATCAATCCATTTCATTTACATTAGTGGGAGTCAACATCATTAGGAATCAATGAATTATCTATCAATTAACGTAATCAATGGTGTACTTTGTAAGCTCGTCTCCTTTTCTGTACAAACAAAAAAAATTCATATAATAAAAAAAAACGAAATAGGAAGAGGAAAAAAAAACGTAATATTTCTCTTCATAAACTAAAATTAATTGACATTCTGCTACTTAATCCCCTTTTTAGACATTGGGTTAACGTGAATATTACGTGATTTCAACTTCAAGTGTGTTAGATCTTGTTGTACAGAGGTGGTGTCTGAACCCTCGTCTACATTAAGGGTCTCCAAGTAGCTAGTCGTCTGTCAGTGCGGGAGAAGCTTCCATAAACCCGCGAACATCAATAGGTTTAGGATGAAGAGTCACACTTAGCGCAAATGAGACAGTGTTGAACGAAGCAGCGAGACACTTGAAGGGAAACTAAAAGAGATAAACTTTGAACTTATTAATACGACATTTTTTCATTATACATCGTGCTGACGCCGCCTTCCCACACTAAGCATTGAAAGAAAACGTGTACGGAGACAGAGAAAACGAAGCCTTAAGCCTAAACATACCGAAGAAAACGTAGCCGCTCGGTATCAAAACGAAGGCAAACTAAACTAAAAATCCAAAAACTCAACTGGTGTACATATTTAACCATACCAGCTTTCCTATATTATAAACAGTGACCTCAAAAAAACATTGGTCTGATATTGAGAGGAACACTTAATCGTGGGGGTTATAATTACACCTTAAATAGTACAGCATAGCCAAGGCAAATCGTATATAGGGAGCCGCGAACCTGTACACGAACCAACCAACTCACTGGCACTGGTTCTAGACTTGAATGAACCAAGTGAACCGAAGCAGTGGTCGAAGTATAGATTAGCAGCGTCCTTCCACCCATAGCACACATAATACGTGGATTACACATTACAGTTAGTAGTTTTTTTGACTGGGTTGTTTCTTACCCTGTCTTGTGTAAGTGTGTATATGTATAGTGGTCCGCCAGGGTACCGTGTTGATATGCGTTGTGATATGGCAATGATGACGAGCCTTACATAACGTTTTCTTTCTTGGTTTATGTTGGAATGGGAGACGAAACTATTTATTGCTTCGTTACGAGTTCTGGTATACGTGGTTGTTATTGTTATTGTATTTTGTTGTTATTATAGTTATTTTTTTCTTGATATGTTTGTTTTTATGGAAGAATTCGTTTCGGTTTTTTTATTGATTGTTGTTTTGTTTCCTATTTTTCTTGATATGTATGAAATTATGGAATTATTACTCTTTTTTTCTTTGGTTATTCTTATATTTATTTTTTTCTTGATATGTTTGAAAAGTTATGGAAGAGTTAGTTTTTTTTTTAATGGTTGTTGTTTTCATTCTTTCTCTCTTGATATGTTTGAAGAGTTGAGGAAAATTTGTCATTGTTGTTTTTTCTTGTCTCTCTTTTCTGGAAGTCATGTTCGTATTTTCATTATATATAAAAAATGTATATAATGATGTTTTACCTACACGAGGCATTTGTTTACTATTATTTTTTTTTTGTATATTTTTTTTCATTGTTATCATGAGAAGAAAAAATCCAAAATCAATATGGATTAATAAAGAAATAATTATATGGTTTTTTTTTCAATAATTATCGATTAAACTATATGAATGAAACTTTTACGTAAATGATATGACGTAAATATATGTAAAAAATTATTCATTTACTTTTTCTATTAATCAATTATTTTCATGCATGTTTTTTTTTCATAATATTCAAATAAATTCGTGAAATCCGAGAAAATTCTATTATGAAACTATTTTTTACAAAGCAAGTCATTATTTTATTTACTTGTTGGACTAAAATATTGTCAAATTATTACTTTTACGACTAATTTTGGGAGAGAGAGAGAGAGAGAGAGAGAGAGAGAGAGAGAGAGAGAGAGAGAGAGAGAGAGAGAGAGAGAGAGAGAGATAGTTTCCTTAATTGGTATATTTGTTCATAATAGTGAGTTATCTTGCATTTATTGAAGTATTGAACACCTTTAGTACAGTGTTGCCATATAAAAGGTGGAAATTTGGCAACAGTGTCTCGGTCAAATAAATGAAAACTATGGATACACGAATTTTTGGAATATTTTCTGAAATAACTTGATGGAGGTCGTTATATTGCTTCTTTTTTTTTATTCATATATTCCTTTTTCAAAATTTTGTATTGCACACAAGTTTGAATTATTTTAGAATGTTCATATTTCAATTTTTTAATCATGGAAACTAAATGAAATCACGTAGTTTTTTTAGGATTTGTTAATACTTTGATTTTTTAAAAGTTTATTTATTAATTCATTTATGTTTACGTTTCTTTCTTTTATTCTTTCATTCGTTTATTAATTTCGTTTATTTCTTTTTCGTTTATTTTCTCTTATGGTCACGTGGTTTTAATAGCATCGGAAAAAAAATGCATTATAATTGAACATCTTTTTCATATCATTTCGTTCAAATTTTCATATCAATTAATATTTTTTATCATCTATTTCCTTATTATTCCTATTTATTTGATGTTTTTCTGTTCATTTTCATACGTTTTTTCTTTGTTTAATTCGTGTGTCCTCTTATGTATGTATGTATGTAAAATATATACATGCTGCTTGTTACGTACATGACTTTCAATATGTGTGTGTACGTTCATGTAAGTAAATAAGTACTGGTGATGTACGTATATTTCATGTGTAGGAAACTGATGTGGAATTTGTGTACGTTTTAGACCACCTAGCTTAAAGTCCTATGTACACACACACACACACACACACACACACACACACACACACACACACACACACACACACACACACACACACACATCAAGAGGTAATGTTTTTTAGTGCACACCAAAGAAATTACATCATTTTCTTGCTTATTTTTTCCTCTAATAATTTATCACCGAAAACAATAATTCATAATGAGTAAATAAATGCCATTAACAAGGAACTCTGAGTGAGAAAAAGAGAGAGAGAGAGAGAAAGAAAGATAGATAAATAGAGATAGAGAGATAGAGATAGATTGAGAGGTAGATAAATAGAGCAAGAGACAGTTAGAGTTAAAATTTGAGCTTGAAAGACAGTTAGAATTAGAGTTAGAGAGAGAGAGAAAGTTAGATAGAGATAAAGAGACAGATTGAGAGTTAGATAAATAGAACAAGAGACAGTTAGAATTAAAGTTTGAGCTTGAAAGACAGTTAGAATTAGAGTTAGAGATAGAGAGAAAGCTCGAGATAGAGAGAAAGTTAGAGATAGAGTTGGGTGTCCATCTGGGGAGCATCTGGTGGACATCCTGAGGCTGCCCTACGACAAGGAAGTTTAGTGCGCTGGTTCGACTCCACCTGAGTGTAGAGAAACGTTAGTCACAGATACACAAACACAAACAAACACATCTATATACACACACACACAGTCACCAAACATTCAACACACAGTCAGTTAGTTAGTCAATACCCACACACACACACCCACTCACCTATACAAACCACTCTTCTTTTTGAGTGGAAGATACATCACTTTCGGAGCCAGACGCCCTTACTGACACAGGCAGAAGAGAACGCTGAACACTTGACGCGCACTGCACCCCACCCAAGCCGTAGGGCGACACAGGTTTCCCGGACTGGTGCCTGGTGGAAGAGAGGAGTGTGTGGCCGACTATCAACGCATGTACATAAGGGGGCACAGGTCAAATAACTGGGGGGGCGGCGGTGGGCGTTGGGGGGGGGATGGGCGGGAACAGGATTTTTTTTCGTTGATTTTAGTTTTGTGGTTATTTTTTTTTTCAAGGTCAGGTAGGCATATTGTGATTTATTATTATTATTATTATTATTATTATTTTTATTATTATTGACCTTTTTTCTGTTTTTATTTTGGTTTTGTTTCGTTTTTTTTTCTCTTTTCATCATTATTATCGTTGGGTTTGGGTTTTTTTTACTTTCTCTCTCTCTTTATCTCTATTTTTCAGTGTTTTCAGTGGAGAGAATGTGATAAAAGAGAGAGAGAGAGAGAGAGAGAGAGAGAGAGAGAGAGAGAGAGAGAGAGAGAGAGAGAGAGAGAGAGAGAGAGAGAGAGAGAATCAAACCCATACGATACAACAGCAGTGAGTCAGGGTGGGAGATAGAGAGAGAGAGAAAGAGAGAGAGAGAGAGGGAGCAAGGGACACAAACATAAATAAGAGAGAGTGAGAAAGAGAGAGAGAGAGAGAGGGACACACCATCTCTCACAGACATGAAGTTTTAACATTAAAATCTGTGGCTTTTATCTGTTAACCCTCACAGACACACACAGACAAACAGACACACACAGACAAACAGACACACACACACAGACAAACAGACACACACACACAGACAAACAAACAGACAGGTAGACAAATAGACACCCACACAGACATATAAACACACATTTAACAGCCACAGACAGCCAGCCACACAGACAGCCACAGACAGAAGCCACAATAAGTAAAACAATAATTTTAAAAAAGTGAGAGATGATATAAACCTCAATCTCTTCTCTTTCTCTTCTTATCCTTGCATCTTCTCCTCTTTCTCCTCCTACTCCTCCTCTTCTTCCACCACCTCCTCCACCACCTCTACCTCCTCCTCCACCTCCTCCTCCTCCTCCTCCCTTCCCGTGTAGACATTTCCAGCCCACAAGCCACAGTGCCAATAAGCTATAGTATCTCTTTGCAACACACTTCGATGTCAAGAAGTGTTGCAGTGTTGCCAGAGTGTTGGTAGGTTGGTGGGTTTGTCAAAAGCTTATCAATGGTCTGTGTCAGCTTGTGAAAATATGCTTCTCCAAAGACTCTCACAGAACAATGAAGGAAAGGAAAATAATAATAATAATAATAATAATAATAATAATAATAATAGTAGTAATAGTGAAATGAAAGAAAAAGAAAAATTCAAGCTGTTAAATGATTTGTTGGTTTTTTTTTTAGAATATATATACAGAAATAATAGTAATAATCAAAAGGAAATTGTTTTTTTTTTGTTAGTCAAGCATTTATTAATATCTGATTCTGTCTCAATCTTTTTTTTTTTTTCGTTCATGCTCTTAGACAGGCGATCAAGCTTAAAAGCGAAACTACGTGAGAAAAGCTTAGAAAAGTTGAATAATAATTACTCATTCTTTTGAGAATTTTCAGGTTGAGGGGGGGGGCGGGAGCCTTGCCCGCCCCCCCGCCAAAATTGGACTTAGTGTGTTTGCAAGAAGTTAAGAAAAAAAAATGTTGAATTCAGTGTATTTGCAAGAAGAAAAAATATATATACAATAGATTTCTTTAATGCAGTATGGTGTATTGTGATGTGCTTTGGGGGGGAGGAGTGAGGGGAAGAGGAGGTGAGGGGAGGCGAGCTAAGTGAGGGGAAGAAATACAAAAAAAAACCAGATAATACAAAAATCATACATAATTAGGTGAGGAAGGGAACTAATTAAGTGAGTAAGAGGGAAGGGAAATTATCATAACAAAGTGAAGGGAAAAAACTAAGTGAGTGAGGGGAAAAAACTAGGTGAGGATAACTAGCCAGGTGAAATTAGGTGATTAAACCCAATTAAGCAGGTAGGTGAGAGGGATAATTAAGCAGTGAGGGGTAATTAAGGTCAGGGGAAGGTCATTAAAGTGAGGGGAAGATGAGGGAGGAAGCCCAGGTAAAGAGGGGAGATAAGGAGGGTTAGGTAAGGTCAGGTGAGGGGAAAGGTAAGGTCAGGTGAGGTTAAGGTAGGGAAAGGTAAGGTAAGGGCAGAGGTAAGGTCAGGTGAGGGGAAGGTAAGGTTAGGTAAGGTTAGGTAAGGGGAAAGGTAGGAAAAGTAAGGTCAGTAAGGTTAAGTGAGGGTCAGGTTAGGTTAGGTGACGAAAGAGGTAAGGTCAGGTCAGGTCAGGTGAGGGGAAAGGTCAGGTTAGATAAGGTCACTTGTTTTAAGACTTACTCAAGGGGGGGGGGACGTTAGTGAACTGAGGTGAAAATACAACAAACTACAAGATTTTTTATTAATTAATGTGCAAATATATTTAATTATCTTACGTGTAGGAGTGAGCAAGGCGCCATCTTGGATTCTATGCCTTAAATGACCTTGAAACAATATAATTAATCATGAATAAAAAAAATAAATAAATAAACAAACAAAATATTTATAAGAATCCAAGTTTGGTTACACACTCCATTTTAACTAGAATTACTTGCTTTTGTGCTCTCTCTCTCTAATCTCTAATGTACTATCTTTAATTCAGTATCTTTATATCTCTCTCTCTCTACCTCATTCTCTACACTAACAATACTCTGGCTAACAGCAGCACACTAACAGTCTCTACAAACACAAACGAAACAGACAAAATAAACTACATGTGTGTGGGCGTGTGTGTGTGTGTGTGTGTGTGTGTGTGTGTGTGTGTGTGTGTGTGTGTGTGTGTGTGTGTGTGTGTGTGTGTGTGTGTGTGTGGTAATGTGAACAATGTGTGTATTGGACTACATTTACACACACACACACACACACACACACACACACACACACACACACACACACACACACACACACACACACACACACACACACACACACATAAACAAACAAACAGACAATCTAACAAAAAAACAAACAAACAAACAAACAAACACAAGTACACACTGTCTGGTAGTGGTTGTAGTGGTAATGGTAGTGGCAGTAGTAGTAGTAGTAGTAGTAGTAGTAGTAGTAGTAGTAATAGTAGTAGAAATAGAGGTGTTAGTTATAGTAATAGCAGTAGTAGTAATGGTAATTTAGTAGTAGTAGTAGTAGTAGTAGTATAGTAGTAGTAGTAGTAGTAGTATAAGTAGTAGTAGTAGTAGTAGTAATACCACTAGTAAGAAACAAAAGTAGAAACTAAGAACATTACTAAGAAATAAGTAAACAGTAGTAATAGTAGTAGTAGTAGTAGTAGTAGTAGTAGTAGTAGTAGTAGTAGTAGTAGACACAGTAATAGTAATAGTAACTGTAGTAGTAGTGACTGTTCTGAGAGAGTCTTAAAAAAGTCTACACCATTGGGCAGGGGGGCGGGGGGGAGGGGGGGTTGGTGTGGTCAAGGTGAGGGGGGGGGGAGGAGGGGGCCCCGTGACTCCTACCTTTTGTGGTCTGGGATGCTTGAAGGTTCCCGGTCAGCTGATGGTGTGAAGTAAGGTTAATCTTAAGGTAAGGGATAAATATAGCGCGCACTGCACCCCACAGTGTACCCTGGGAAGCTAAGGTTTCCACTCCCAGGTGAAGGCGTCGTACCTGCCGGAGGAACAGGTGTGTTATAGGGGCGTGACAGGTATGGGGACAAGACCTGAAGAAGGGCTGCAGGTGGGGTTAAAG
>JAPQNM010000232.1:50000-67500 GCA_029783475.1 Metacarcinus magister
AAGGTAAGGTAAGGGTAAGGTAAGAAATTGTTTACCTTTGTGTGTTGAGGTGAGTGTTGTATCAAATTAATAGTGTTTGAACAGGAGTATCTGGGTAAGACAGGTAAGGGAAGGGAAGAGAAGAGAAGAGAAGGGTGTAATGAAGGTGTGTGGAGGTGATAGGGTGAAGGAAGTGAAAGAAAACGGAATCAGGTAATAGGAGTCTTACTTAAAGGAGACCTACCTCAAGCAGACCTCTTAGAAAACGTGAAATATTGAAGGTCTTGACTAGAAAATGAAATTGGGAATATAAAAATAGATTAATGGTAAGTTTAAATGGTCGTAAGGGAGAGGGGAAGAGAGAGAGAGAGAGAGAGAGAGAGAGAGAGAGAGAGAGAGAGAGAGAGAGAGAGAGAGAGAGAGAGAGAGAGAGTTTATATTCGTCAAAGAAAGTTTAAAGTTAGAATGTTTTATATACTTTTTTTTTTTTATTAGTAAGCAACAAGTTTTTCCTTACTATATAAACTCATTTTAATATAAACTTCTTCTTTTTTCTTCCTATAATATCTAGTTTTGTTTATATTTCGAGTTTGTCTATCTAATCTAACTACAATACAATTTTTAAACACCAAAATTCAAACCAGTATTTAATAGAATTCATAAAACAAAACAAAAAAACATTATTTATTTATTTATAGTGTTTAGTTTCTCATTTGATTTATTTAAGATCTGGCTTGACCCTGGCGGTGGAATCAGTAACCATTAGAGTAAACAAAAGCGTCTCAGGCTACGAGGAGACTGCACGTTCACCCTCCCTCGCCTGGATACAAGTAAGCTTAGTGATAATAATAAATAGATAGCTAGATAAATATACATCAAATAATAAGATAAGGAAAGTAATACAGTCAAAACATAGTCAATTATAATATTAAAGAAAACTAGGTAAGATTTAACTACCAAGATTGTTAAATAGATAGATAAATACGAAGTGATAAATATATATAGACGAAGTAAAATTGATATAAATAAATGAAGTAGTATAGTAGAAAGTTAATAATAATAAAAACTTACATAAACATTAACAAGCTAACAAGGCAATTACCAAACTACTAACACAGTTGCCAGTTTTCTATATTTTTCCTTCTATTTATTTACAGGTTGGAAGCAGCGTTGCCAATGTTACGAAGACCTTCACAGTGTTGCCAACGTGTATTTAAGGTGAGTTTTGATTTAATTTATTATATATTTTGTTTTATTTTCTTGATTTTATTATGTTTATATTATGTTATTTTTTGTTTATTCTTCTGTTTGTTATTTATATTATTCGCTATTCTCTCTCTCTCTCTCTCTCTCTCTCTCTCTCTCTCTCTCTCTCTCTCTCTCTCTCTCTCTCTCTCTCTCTCTCTCTCATAATATTCTTCATCTATGTTAACTTTTCCCTCCCTCCTCCTCCTCCTCGTTCTTCCTCCATGCTCTTTACCTCCAAACTTTCCTCCCGTCACATCCAAAACTTCTCCTTCTCCTCCTCCTCCTCCTCCTCCTCCTCTCCTCCTCTTCTCTTTTCCCTCCGGTTTTACTTCCTCCTTTTCCTGAGTTCTTCAAAAAGTTTCCTCCACCTGCATCTCTCTCTCTCTCTCTCTCTCTCTCTCTCTCTCTCTCTCTCTCTCTCTCTCTCTCTCTCTCTCTCTCTCTCTCTCTCTCTCTCTCTCTCTCTCTCTCTCTCTCTCTTTCTCTCTCCATGAAGAAGCTAATGATGAGGTTAAATTATCCTTGAGACGTCCTTCTCCTCCTCCTCCTCCTCCTCCTCCTCCTCCTCCTCCTCCTCCTCCTCCTCCTCCTTTTCCTTTACCTCTATCTCCTTTCCCTCCTCTGTAATTATCTCAATTAAACCTCTCTCTCTCTCTCTCTCTCTCTCTCTCTCTCTCTCTCCTCTCTCTCTCTCTCTCTCTCTCTCTCTCCTTTTCTTAATTACTTGCTATCTCCCTTTGTCTTTCTTCCCTTTTCTCCTCCTCCTCCTCCTCCTCTTCCTCTTCTTCCTTTCTTCTTCTCTTTCCTCTCTTTTTTTCCTCTTTTCCCCTCTCTTCTTGACCTTGGAAGCGGTAATAAGGCTAACTATCTTCTTCCTTCTTTCCCCTCTTTCTCCTCCTCCTCCTCCTCCTCCTCCTCCTCCTCTCCCCTTTCACACACCCACACTCTTTCCCTCCTCCTCTTCCCCTCTCTATTTCCCTCACTTCCTCTTACTCTCATTTTCCCCTTATATTCCCTTACTCTCTCTCTCTCTCTCCCTTAAACCTTCACTTTCTCTCATTTTCCCTGAATTCACCCTCCCTTCTCTCTCTCTCATTTTCTCTTCACTATCCCTAACTCACTTTCATTTCCCTTCCCTTCCCTATTTCCTTCACTTGTCTCTTAAATTCGTCTCCTTTACCTCCCTCCTTCCCCCTTCACCCTCCTTCCCCTTCCCCCCTCCTCCCCCCCCTTCACCCTGGCCACTCACCCTTGTCCTTGAAAGCCGTGATGAGCAGTCTGAAGCCGTTATCCTTGGGTCCCCACCTGTCTGTGATGTACTGCAAGGTGACATAGTTGGTCTGCATGTACAGAGTCCCCAGGTTCTGTAGGGTGTTGCGGCATGACAAGTCCGCCTGCAAGGGTGAGAAGGGAGGTTAGGGTGAGTTAGGGTGAGAAGGGAGGTTCGGTGAGTTAGGGTGAGAAGGGAGTTAAGGTGAGTTGGGGTGAGAAGGGAGGTTTAGGTGAGTTTGGGTGAGAAGGGAGGTTCGGTGAGTTAGGGTGAGAAGGGAGGTTAGGTGAGTTAGAGTGAGAAGGGAGGTTAGGTGAGTTAGAGTGAGAAGGGAGGTTAGGGTGAGAACGTGACTTGTTTAAGGTGATTTAGGGTGAGACAGTGACTGATTTAGGGTGATTTAGGGTGAAAGGGTGACTTATTTAGGGTGAGAGAGAGAGAGAGAGAGAGAGAAGTGGGGACAAGAAAGAGATGAGGAAGAAGAGTAAGTATGATGAAAGGAGGAAGAGGAGGAGGAGGAGATAAGAAAATGAAGAGGAGGAGGAGGAGGAACGTATACAAGACAAGGAGAATATTGGAAGAGGGAAATAGATGATGAAAGAGGAAGAGGAGGAAGGGAAGATAATAATAATAATAATAATAATAAGTTAATTGGATTTTCATGTTTTTCTTTTCTTTTCTTTCTTTCTTTTCTTTATTCTTATTCTATCCTGATTATCATTTTCTCTTTTTATGCTTTGTTCTCTTTCATTAATTATCTCTCTCTCTCTCTCTCTCTCTCTCTCTCTCTCTCTCTCTCTCTCTCTCTCTCTCTCTCTCTCTCTCTCTCTCTCTCCCTTCCTTCTTCCTTTCGTCTATCTCTTCACCATCCTCTTTCCTTCCTCCTCCTCCTCCTCCTCCTCCTCCTCCTCATTACCAGACAAGTGAATTATTAAGTATATTATTTTTTTTAATTAGTGTCTGTTTCACTACCTCATTAGGGGAGTGTGAGGGGAAGGGGGGGAAGGGAGGGAGGAAGATTTTGGAGAGAGGGTAAGATTGAGGGAAGGAGAGGGAAAAAAGGAGGGGTTTGTAGTGGTTTTGGGGGTTAGAGAGAGAGAGAGAGGGGTAGAGTAGAGATAGAGTGGAGAGAGTGTTTTTCTTTATCTTTCTTATTTTTATTTTTGTCGACGTACCGTCAGGATCACGGATGACGAGTACAAAATCCGAGAAAATGAGACCGGATATCAGACTTTTGACAGAACTTTTTTTTCCCTCCTGCAACATTTTTTTCCCTCATTTTAATCATATATCGTTGGAGAGAGAGAGAGAGAGAGAGAGAGAGAGAGAGAGAGAGAGAGAGAGAGAGAGGACAAAAATTTAATATGAATCTCTATATATAAAAAGAAAACATTATTATTATTATTATTTCTATTACATTTTAGTATTTATTATTTTTATTATTATTATTATTATTATTATTATTATATTATTATTATTATTATTATTATTATTATTATTATTATTATTAGTATCGTGAGTCTTTGCTGTGTTGTGATTGGTCGAGACTCAAGAGTAATCAGCCAATGAAAACCTCGCATTCTTGGAACGTCACATTTGATTGGCCATTGAGTTTGCTTTCATCTCTCTCTCTCTCTCTCTCTCTCTCTCTCTCTCTCTCTCTCTCCTCTCCTCTCCTCTCCTTCCTTCCTTCCTTCCTTCTCTCTCTCTCCTTCCTTCCTTCCTTCCTTCCTTCCTTCCTTCCTTCCTTCACAGACAAAAGATTGCTAACATTGATTTTTTCTCTCCCTCCTTCCCTCCTTCCTTCCTTCCTTCCTTCCTCCTTCCCTCCTCCTTCTTTTTCCCTCTCTTCTTATTCTTCTAACATTCCTCCTCCTCCTCTTCTTTATTCCTTGTTGATTTTCTTCCTCCTTCTCAATTATTTTTTTTATCCTCCTCCTCTTCCTTCCTTCCTTCCTTCCTTTTCTCATTTTCCTCTCCATGATTGAATTAATGAAGGAAAAGCAGCTGTCCTCCTCCTCCTCCTCCTCCTCCTCCTCTCCTCCCCTCCCCTCCTCCTCCTCCTCTCCTCCTCCTCTTTCCCTTCTCATTTTATGCATAATTCTATCACTTGTACTCTCTCTCTCTCTCTCTCTCTCTCTCTCTCTCTCTCTCTCTCTCTCTCTCTCTCTCTCTCTCTCTCTCTCTCTCTCTCTCCATAAACTTTTCCTCCTTCCTTTTCCTCCTAATTTTCTTTTCCCTCCATTTCCTTTCCTTCCTCCACTCCTTTTTTTCCCTTCCTCTCCCTTCCTTCCTTCCTTCTCTTCCTCTTTTATCCACCTCTCCTTCTCTTCCTTCCTTCTTAGTCTTCCTTTCCTTCATCTCCTCCTTTCAATTTTCTTTTCCTTTGCTCTTTCTTTTCTATTTATTTTCCTCCTCCTCCTCCTCCTCTTCTCTCCTCCTCCTCCTCCTCCTCCTTCTGCAGTCTCTCTTATTCTTTCTGTATTCCTCCACTTCCTTCCTCTTTCGTGGCCCTTCCTTCCTCCTCCTCCTCCTCCTCCTCCTCCTCCTCCTCCATCTTTCACGTAAATAACCAATGTATTTGCAATATTCACTTTGCGACAGGACGAAATGAAATGAGAAAATTATATCGGTCACTCTCTCTCTCTCTCAGATGGTTTCAGAGAGAGAGAGAGAGAGAGAGAGAGAGAGAGAGAGAGAGAGAGAGAGAGAGAGAGAGAGAGAGAGAGAGAGAGAGAGAGGTTCGCTAACGATTTAAAAGTCTCGGGAATGATAGTAATTTAACCAGAATTTGAGTCATCATTAGAGAAAATAATCTTATAAAACTAATGGAACTCTCTCTCTCTCTCTCTCTCTCTCTCTCTCTCTCTCTCTCTCTCTCTCTCTCTCTCTCTCTCTCTCTCTCTCTCTCTCTCTCTCTCCCCTTCCATCTTCATCCTCGTCTCTTTAACTTTCTTCTTTATCACTCTCTTCTTCCTCCTCCTTTCCTTCCTTCTTTCCTTCCTTCCTTCCTTCCTTCCTTCCAGACACTCATCTTCATAAGCTGTTTTTCCTCCTCCTCCTCCTCCTCCTCTTCTTTCTCCTCGTTCTCAATCTCCTACTAGTCTTAAACTTTATAAAACCCACACACACACACACACACACACACACACACACACACACACACACACACACACACACACACACACACACTAACCTAACCTAACCTAACCTAACCTAACCTAACCTAAACTAACCTTGTGATGTCCCATAGCATAAGCTCCATCGTAGATAAGAAGATGGTCATTGCAGTCTAGTTGTAGCTTTTCAAACCTTAGCATGAACCGCTGTAGGATGGAGTCAGTCTGGAAGGTCACCACACATTTAAGGTTCATTTCGCCTCTCGAGACCAGCACGGCGCCTTCTATCATGCGATTGTGTTGCTTCATAAAGGTGTCGTGGCACAGCTCCGATATAGTGTCTGTTGGGAAAGTTAGGTTACGTTAGGTTAGGGAAGGTTTAGGTTAGGTTAGGTTAGGGTAAGTTAGGTTAGGTTAGGTTAGGTTAGGTTAGGTTAGGGAAGGTTAGGTTAGGTTAGGGAAGGTTTAAGTTAGGTTAGGTTAGGTTAGGTTAGGTTAGGTTAGGTTAGGGAAGGTTTAGGTTAGGTTAGGTTAGGTTTAAGTTAGGTTAGGTTAGGTTTAGGTTAGGATAAGTTAGATTTAGATTAGGTTAGATTAGGTTAGGTTAGATTAGGTTAGATTAAGTTAGGTTAGGTTAGGTTAGGTTAGATTTAGATTAGGTTTGGTTAGGGAAGGGAAGGAAAGGAAAGATTAGGTTTAGGTCAGGTTAGGTTTGTGGAAAAGCTGTTAGTTATTAGGAAGGTAAAGTTAGTGGGGTGTGATATTTTTTGGCGGGAAGGTAGAGAGGCTGGAGGTAGAAGGCGTTTTTTTTGGCGGGCTTTTTTGGCGGGAAAGTATAGAAGCTGGAGGTAGAAGGCAGGTTTTTTTGGCGGGAATGTATAAGGGTAAAAGGTAGAAGGCAGTTTTTTTGGCGGGCTTTTTGGGGTGTTTTTTGGCGGGAAAATATAAGGGTAAGAGGTAGAAGCTGGTTTTTTGGCGGGAATTTTGGGGTCAGAGAAGACGAGAGTAGAAAGAGAGATAAATAAATAGATAATAATAATAATAACAACAATAACAACAACAACAATAAATCAAAGCCTAAAAGAAACACAACACATCGTCATCATAACAAAACAGCATCGACCAATCACACGCTCGCCCTCAACATGACGTCATTGTGTAGGCAGCCAATCACACGCTCGCCCTCGCCCACAACGACCAATCAGAGACGAGCTAATGACGTCATCGAGGCTCAGGTGGCCAAGAGAAAGGTGAAAATGAAATTACGAAAGAGAAAATGGAGCTAACTCTCTTTTTCTCTTACTTTCTCTCTCTCACTTTTTTTTCTTTTAGTTGAGAAGGAAAAAGAAAGAGAGAGAAAAAGAGAGAGGGATTTAGCCGATGAGATTGAAGAGAGAGGGACAAGGAAAGAAAGAAAGAAAGAAAGAAAGAGAAAGTGGAAATAATGGATAAAATGTAATAGAGAGAAGAGAGAGAGAGAGAGAGAGAGAGAGAGAGAGAGAGAGAGAGATGAGAGAGAGAGAGAGAGAGATAAAAAAAAAGTTTGACAAAGGAGAAAGAAATGAGAAAATAAAGGAAGGAAGATAAAAATGAGAAAATAAGATAAGAGGGATTTAGTATTTTAAAAGAGAGAGAGAGAGAGAGAGAGAGAGAGAGAGAGAGAGAGAGAGAGAGAGAGAGAGAGAGAGAGAGAGAGAGAGAGAGAGAGAGAGTTATAGTAGTAGTAGTAGTAGTAATAAAAAAAAACGAATAATATATAAAATAAATAAATAAATAAATAAAACGGAATTCCAACACACACTTCCAGAAACGAAATTGGATATACATAAATAATTTGTTCTAGTATACTCTCTCTCTCTCTCTCTCTCTCTCTCTCTCTCTCTCTCTCTCTCTCTCTCTCTCTCTCTCTCTCTCTCTCTCTCTCTCTCTCTCTACCACGGTCGAGATGAAGAAGCAAAAAAGTTTCCGAGTTCATCCAAATAGAAAAAGTTGTGTGTATGGCTTTGTGAGAGAGAGAGAGAGAGAGAGAGAGAGAGAGAGAGAGAGAGAGAGAGAGAGAGAGAGTTAAAAAAAGAAATAAAACTCGTGTCAAAACTTCTGGCTCACCTATCGTTCCTCTCTCTCTCTCTCTCTCTCTCTCTCTCTCTCTCTCTCTCTCTCTCTCTCTCTCTCTCTCCTCTCTCTCTCTCTCTCTCTTTGAAGGAAGACTAGTGTGTGCAGGGGGGCGCGTATCCCCCTCAGGAGAGTTGTTTCTCATCCTGTTTAGTCTTTTGTGGAAGGGAAAAAAGACAAGGCAGAGAGAGAGAGAGAGAGAGGAGGTAAGAGAGTAAGGTGTTTGGGGTAAAAGGTTCAAAGAGAGAGAGAGAGACACACACACACACACACACACACACACACACACACACACACACACACACACACACACACACACACACACACACACACATTTAACATGAAAAAGATCACAAAACTAGATTAAAAAAAAAAATTTCACTCATTTTTATCAACTTCAAAGAGAATTGAAATCTTTCTTTAAATCCCACTTTATATATATTTGTTCTCTCTCTCTCTCTCTCTCTCTCTCTCTCTCTCTCTCTCTCTCTCTCTCTCTCTCTCTCTCTCTCTCTCTCTCTCTCTCTCTCTCTCTCTTTATACACTTATCAAAAAAGGAGGAAGAGAAAAAATAAATTACATAAACGATAACGCACACACACACACACCCACACACACACACACACACACACACACACACACGTACACACACCCACACACACACACACACACACACACACGTACACACACACGTACACACAGGCTTCCAATTTTGCCAGAGGGAGATTCAGCTTTCGTGATGTGAGAAAGAAAACACTTCTGTGAGATGGTATTGTGATAATGTCGCTGGGAAGGTGTCTCTCTCTCTCTCTCTCTCTCTCCTCTCTCTCTCTCTCTCCTCTCTCTCTCTCTCTCTCTACGTTGAATAATCGTACCCATTACCACAATTGAGATAGAGAGAGAGAGAGAGAGAGAGAGAGAGAGAGAGAGAGAGAGAGAGAGAGAGAGAGGAATAAAATAATGGAGGAAAGAAGAGGAAGGAAAATTACCTCTCCCATTTTCTCCCTGACTCTTTATCGAGGTATAGCTCCTCCTCCTCCTCCTCCTCCTCCTCCTCCTCCTCCTCCTCCTCCTCCTCCTCCTCCTCCTCCTCCTCCTCCTCCATTGACCAATCACAGCATACCATTGGCAGTCCTAATGTATTATTTTAAGTATACATGGTAACTGTGTATGTATGTGTACGTATGTGTGTGTGTGTGTGTGTGTGTGTGTGTGTGTGTGTGTGTGTGTATCCATGGAAGTAAGGAAGAAAACTTAGGCTTGTGTGTGTATGTGTGTGTGTGAGAGAGAGAGAGAGAGAGAGAGAGAGAGAGAGAGAGAGAGAGAGAGAGAGAGAGAGAGAGAGAGAGAGAGAGAGAGAGAGAGAGAGAGAGAGAGAGAGAGGATAGTTTCAGTGGAGGAGTAACTGGGAGGAAGGAATTTAGTGGAAGGAAGGGGGGGAGGGAGGGAGGGAGGGAGGGAGGGAGGGAGGGACTCAGACAACAGAAGCAGAACGAAGGGAGGGAAGGAGGAAGATCAAGAATAAAAGAGAAGAGAGGAAGAAGGAAAGGAGAGGAGAGAAGGAGAGAATAAATAGAAGTGAAGGAAGAAAGAGAATCCAACGTAGGAGGGAAGAAGGAAGAGAGGGAGAGAGAGAATGATAGAAGGGAGGGAGGGAGGGGTGGAGGGAAGAGTAGGGGGGGGGGTGAGGTCAGTGGAGGGACATGAAATATTAAGGGGTAGTGCCAACCTTACCCCCCCCCCTTCCCTCCCTTTCTCTCCCCTTCCCTCCCTTCCCTTCCCTTCTCTCCCTTTCTCAGTGTACAGATCGAATACTGATCAATATTACTGCGGCAACTACCTCTCTCTCTCTCTCTCTCTCTCTCTCTCTCTCTCTCTCCGTAAGTCGTGATGACGTCATATTTCATTGATCTTAACGGAACCTTATTTTTTATCGCTCTCTCTCTCTCTCTCTCTCTCTCTCTCTCTCTCTCTCTCTCTTCGATCTTTAGAGCATTTTTTTTTATTTGTTATCGTTTTTTTTTGTGTTATCGGTAAAGTTGGTCCAGAAAACATTGTTGTTGTTTTTGTTGTTTTGTTGTTGTTGTTTTGACTTATTTTCCAGATCTAATAAGAGAGATACATTATGGCTTTTGTTTTTTGTTTTGTTTCTTCTTTTTTGTTTTGTTTTGTGGTCCGTTTTTGTCTTTTGTTTTGATAGCTTATAGATCTTGTCTCATTTATTTTTTTTTCTTCTTTTATCATTTATATTTTTTTCACGAGTTCATTTATTTCACTGTATCTTATTATTATTATTATTATTATTATTTTTTCCTAAACCTTATATTTATTTTCACTTATTTATATATACATTTTTTTTTTAGTTGAATACACGAAGCTATCTCTGCTGTTTCTATAGATATAAAAAGTGTGTTGAGTCAGCCCTTAGTAGTGCCCTTAGAACACCCTTAGAATTCCCTTAGAACACCCTTAGTAGTGCCCTTAGAACACCCTTAGTAGTACCCTTAGTAACACCCCTTAGAACCGCCCTTAGCGCCGCCCTTAGACTAGATACAAGGAAGATACAGCGACACCCACACATACTAACACTTGCTCTTCACTTGTTACTGCCTACGACCCCTCTGCCCCCTTTCCGCCCCCCCGCCCCTTACTCTGCCCCTCTTCCCCCCCTTCCGGCCCCCCCCTTCCTTTACTATTACTCCTGCTGTGTATGCTGGTGTCTGTGGTGCTTTAAAGTTGTGTGGTTGGTTCGCTGGTTACTAAGTGTTCTGTTTTTGAAAGTTAAGGAGAAATTGTTTGTGTTTTTTTTTAAGATTAATATTTATTTTTATTTATTTATTTTTTTTGGTACTCGATTTAAATTTTTTAGTTTTGTTTTTGGGTTTTTCGTAACGTTGTAATGGTTTTGATTGTTTTTTTTTATTATTATTATTATTATTCATGATTATTTACTTCTTTATTATCTTATTATTTATTATCTTGCATCTTTTATTTATTTATTTATTTATTTATTTGTATTATGGTCTTATTGTCTTCTTCTTCTTCTTCTTCTTCTTCTGTCTTCTTCTTCTTCTTCTTCTTTTATCTTCTTCTTCGACCTGTGTTTAAGTTGATTGACCTTTCTTTCTTTTTCTTCTTTTATTTTCTTTTTTTCCCGCCTCGTTCTTGTGGGCGTGTGGGCGTGAGATAAGGGCGTGATTTTCTTTCTTTCTTTTTTTTCTTTTTCCTCTTTTTTTCCCTATCAAGATGAGTTTGTTTTTTTTCTCTCTCTTTATCTATATGTACCTGTGTTTATGTTTACTTTACGTGTCGAGGCATTCACTCACACACACACCACCACACACACACACACACCACACACACACACACACACACACACACACACACACACACACACACACAGTAAGATTTATTCCCATTGAATAATCGAACCCTGAATGTTGCGGGTTGCTCGTGGCTTGTCTGTATGTATGTATGTATGTATGTGTGTGTGTCTGTCTGTATGTATGTATGTATGTATGTATGTTTCTGTATCTGTCTTTAATATGGTTCGTTTTTACGTAATGGTCTGAAAGTTTTATTTATTTTAGTTTTTTTTCTATTTCTCGTCTTTTTGTAATTAGATTTGTGTAGTAGTAGTAGTAGTAGTAGTAGTAGTAGTAGTAGTAGTGTGTTGTTGTTGTTGTTGTTGTTGTTGTTGTTGTTGTTGTTGTTGTTGTTGTTGTAGTAGAGGACAACAAAAAAATGGGGGTTTGAAAGTAACACGATTTCAAAATGTTGTTCCAGGTCAACGAGAAATTCCTTGCCCGCAACGGAACACTAAAAACAAACACAACACGAACAAAACAAAAACAAGAACAGAACATAAACAAAACAAAACAAGAACAGAAAACAAAAACAAAACAAAAACAAGAACAGAACACAACACAAAACAAAACAAAACGAGAAATTCCTTGCCCTCAACGGAACACCAACAACAAAACAACAACAACAACAACAACAAAACAAGGAATCATTAACAAGACAAACAACACACACAACAAAACGAGACAAAGAAAACGAAAAAAAAAAAAAAGGAAGAAAAACACGAACGTTTCCCTTCCAGACATTTCCAGAGTGAAAAAGTGCAATTCCTTACCCAGAGAGAGAGAGAGAGAGAGAGAGAGAGAGAGAGAGAGAGAGAGAGAGAGAGAGAGAGAGAGAGAGAGAGAATTCAACACTTTAGACTAGCAATGCATAAAGACTACAACTCACTCTCTCTCTCTCTCTCTCTCTCTCTCTCTCTCTCTCTCTCTCTCTCTCTCTCTCTCTCTCTCTCTCTCTCTCTCTCTCAGCCATACACCTTTAAACTCTCCTGTTGTGTCTCCATTTAACAGTAGCTTGTACAACCTCTCTCTCTCTCTCTCTCTCTCTCTCTCTCTCTCTCTCTCTTCTCTCTCTCTCTCTCTCTCTCACTACACTTAGATCTTGACTAAGCTTCCCTCTCACTCACTCACTCTCACTTGTTTGTCTCTCACTCTCTCTACTCTCTCTCTCTCTCTCTCTCTCTACTCTCTCTCTCTCTCTCTCTCTCTCTCTCTCTCTCTCTCTCTCTCTCTCTCTCTCTCTCTCTCTCTCATTACTTCCCCGCCACTCATCTGGCACTCGCTCTAACCTCGTTTTATACGTGAATAGAACGAGTCTCTCAGGATGTTTAATTAGTGTGTGTGTTTTTCTGTGTGTGTGTGTGTGTGTGTGTGTGTGTGTGTGTGTGTGTGTGTGTGTGTGTGTGTGTGTGTGTGTGTGTGTGTTGTGTTTAGTAAGACTACGATTGTATGTTGATATTTTTGGGTAAGAAGAATTGTCAACAGGAATTACGTGTTTATATAGAAGCATTAATTCACTAACAGACAGACAGACAGACAACAAACAAACAGACAGACAGACAGACAGACAGACAGACAGACAGACAGACAGGCAGACAGATAGGCAGACATACAGATAGCCAGACAGACAGGCAGACAAACAGACAAGTCCATTACTAACATCAGTGTAATGGTGTTGGATTCTCTCTTACTCGCATTAGATTCCCTTTGAGTTACTTATAGAAGCATTAACGTTGTGTGGGAGAGAGGCGCCATCTACCTTCCCTTAGTAGAGTTCAATTCCACTTTGATCACCCTTCTCAAGTGTTAATTTTCACTTTGGTGTGAGCGGAACAAAAGAAAACCGTTAAGCCTATCTAAAGAGCATCCGATCCTGCTTTTAGAAGACTCAATCCTCCTTTAATGATACCCAACCTAACTTAATCCTTTATATATAGACTCAAATGATCTTTCTATCTATATATTAAACAGTATTGGTGTTGAACTGCCTTTAATAGAGTTTAATGCCTTGTTTAATTCCACTCAGATTGCGCGGGAAAGCTGTAGTTTGCGCCTTAGTGAATCTTAATCCCCTTGCAGGCGTGCGTAGACTACTGGATCCTCCTTACTGAGGCCCCAACACCCTTGCCTCGCCCCCCTCACCCCGCCTCTACCACTGAATCCTATATAAACACAAGCGGAAGGGGTTGAATACTTTACCGCCGCCCCCAATGCAAGAATAATAAGGGTTCTGTCGCCTTGTTATCTTTCTTTTGTTTTTTTGAACCTATTACTAGAGAGGGGACGTTGTTTTCCTTATTGTTTTGTGTTATTTATATTTGTTTTGTTTTTTTTATGTATTCATATTTTTGTATCTATATATCTATTTATTTATTCATTCATTTATTTGTGTTGTCATCGTCGTTGTCCGTCTCTCTCTCTCTCTCTCTCTCTCTCTCTCTCTCTCTCTCTCTCTCTCTCTCTCTCTCTCTCTCTCTCTCTCTCTCTCGCTCAGGTTTAAGAGGCAAGGAATGTCAAATGTTGCATCCTTTCTGGTCAAAAATTTCATCCACTCGTTGAAAAATTACATTCCATCTTCTTTTCATTCTATTTTTGCTTTGTGTGGTGGTGGTGGTGGTGGTGGTGGTGGTGGTGGTGGCGGTGGTGAGAGGGGACAGAGGGAAGAAAAGTTAACAGTAAGAGAAATAAAAGGGAGGGAGAGATAAGGAAAGAGAGAGAGAGAGAGAGAGATAATCAGATACTTCAGAAAGAAAAGAAAAAAATAACTTGAAAACGTATTTACAAAAGAACTCGATCCTAAACAATGTAATTTTTCGACTGAATTCAATGTATAAGAAAAGTTTTTATATATATGAGCGAGCGAGAGAGAGAGAGAGAGAGAGAGAGAGAGAGAGAGAGAGAGAGAGAGAGAGAGAGAGAGAGAGAGAGAGAGAGAGAGAGAGAGAGAGTTAGATTAGGTTAGGTTAGGTTTAAATTCTAGCCATAATGTACCTTTATATACAGCCTTCACTTGCCTTTAAATAAATATTACAGAACACAATTAATGCAGTTGAATCATACGAGATTTATTTTAATTCTAGGGGAAAAAAAAAGAATTATCATATTTATAGCGAGTTTTGTAGCGAGAGACTGTGAGTTGGAGGGGGGGAAGGGGGGGGGGAAGGGGGGCTACCTGGGAACATTACCTAATAATGATAGTAATGAAGGAATGATAATAATAATAATAATAATAATGATAATAATACAATAATAATTACTACTTTTACTACTACTACGACTACTACTACTACTACTACTACTACTACTTCTACTACTACTACTTCTACTACTACTACTACTACTACTGCTACTTCTACTTCTACTACAATAACTAGTGCAGTGCTATATAAAAAATAGATTAAAAAAATATTGAGTAAGTTCAATTCTGTCGAACAAAGCTTGTGTAACTCAGAGAGAGAGAGAGAGAGAGAGAGAGAGAGAGAGAGAGAGAGAGAGAGAGAGAGAGAGAGAGAGAGAGAGAGAGAGAGAGAGAGAGAGAAACACCCCCAGAACATCTAAAAGCAAATTGTCTTTTTTGGGATACAATTCAGTGACCTTCATTACTTATTCCTGTAACCTTTTAGGAACCCACACACACACACACACACACGCACACACACACACACACACACACACACACACACACACACACACACACACACACACACACACACACACGGATTAACTATATAAAAAAATAAAAAATAATGCTAAGTCCATCTTTCTTCCTTTCAATTCCTCTTCAAGTATACTTTTCTCACTTAACTAACAAACGAAAAACAAATATAAACTCACTTTACATAATTTCTACTTCACTTCAACACTAAATAAACCATAAGAATTAATCATCTTTTTCTATCTATTTTTTTCAGATTCCTCGTTGGTCAAAATAACGATACAGTATTAACCAAAAGTCTTCAAGAAACTCAAGGTAATTAACACTCCTTTCACCCTTCTCGTACAGGTAAAGGTAAAGGAACAGGTAAAGGAACAGGTGGCATACAGGTGTGTTAAGTTAAGATCATTATTTAGAGCACAGGTAAGGAAAGTTGTGTATTGTGAAGTGATTAGAAGTATTTAAGAAGAGTTTTAAGTTAATCTGTGGTGTAATATCTTTTTTAGTGTATGTGTGTGTATGTGTGTGTGTGTGTGTGGGTGTGGGTGTGGGTGTGTGTGTAGTGCAGTGATCCCTTTAGGTTTATCGTGTGTGTGTGTGTGTGTGTGTGTGTGTGTGTGTGTGTGTGTGTGTGTGGAAAGGTTAGATTTTTAAAGTTATTTGAATATTGTCTCAGATCAGCGGGTTGTTTCAAGACGATACCTTCACACACACACCCACACCACGGCTTACACACACACACACACACACCCAGCACGTCTTTGTAGCCTCCAGAACAAGCATTACATTATCGTCACTAGGGTCAGGACGCGGCCCCAAGCACCTCCCAACGCCGCCTCAGGCCCCCGTGCAGTGACTCATCTAAGGGAGGGGGCGGGAGGGGGGCGGGGCGCTTCCACCACCACCACCACGGCGTCCCTCCCACTAAAGAATGCTTGTGACACCCTCAAAGTTGTCCACCACCAGCACTGTGCCTTCTTCAGGGGCTACTATAAAAACAAATAGTAGCCCCTGAAGAAGGCACAGTGGTGGTGGTGGACAGCTTTGAGGGTGTGGCCGTCGTGGGGAATACCCGTTACAGATTTGCCACTTGTCGAGAATTGCCACGCAAATTCAAATCAATTTCGTATTTAAAAAATTTATGAGGCCCGAATCGTGTATCTGGCAACATCATATGTGAAGTTTTCTTGAGTGATAAGATGCATTATCCAGAACGAAAGGGAAATTCATTAATAGGTACTGCTTTTTATTAACAAGACTGTAAAATATGTATGCCACGTTTCTTTATATGTTATACCTTAATCATTATAAGTTTACTGTTTCTTCATACGTTATAATACTATGAATAAACGTGTATGCATAGTTCCTGATCATGTCTGCCATGGTTTTACTTACATTAAAACATTTCTACAATGCGGATTAAAAGACACGTGGCAGGGCTGTAGAAAGGTATTTCCCGACTGTTTCCGCTCGCCAACCACATTATAAGGCGAGTCTTTTTTTTATAGAAGCACTATCACACCTTGCTACACCTTGGGTGAAGCATGCAGGAAGGACACAGGGACACGCCAGGATACTCACACAGGTTGTTGTCCTTGGAACTGACGACGACAAGCCTCGCCGCCACCACCAGGAGGAGGGATAGCTTGGCACGACACCATGACAGGCTGCCGTGCCCGATAGGGTCCTTCTCCATGACTCTGAGGCGCTACACCACCGCCCTGCGCTCTACATCAACCGCCGCGACGCTTCATGGAGAGCCGCTGGGGCGTGGAGAGCCCTAAGAGACGCGACACTCAGCCTAGCACCACCTAGCGCCGCCCCGCTAACACCAGGGCGGTGCTTGAGGCATGGCTGCGTCCCCCGTGGCTGTGTGTGTGCGGGGGAGGAGGACCAGCCATTAGACAGACACCAGTGAGCAGAGACACACCCTCCCGTACGCCACCTCCCGGGATATGAGTGGTGGCGAGCGCGACCCCCGAGCAGCGTACGACCCAGGCCAAGCGATGCCCGCTCTCTCCAGACACGCGCTTCGCTCACCCTCGCTCTAACACACACACGCACACTTAAACCTTGTACTCATCTCCTTAACAATGTATTCCACGTATAGCTGAATCTGGCCGCGCGTGTGTGTCTAAGAATCACTAGTCATTGGTTTACACAGTTTTTTATGTATGTGTGTGCCACTTTCCGCCGCTTCGTATCCTTGCTTATTGATCACGATGTGCGCAGTGTGTGGAGACCTCTCACGGCCACTCCTTACACTACTACAATGGAGGCTCACGCTCCCTACCCGTCCTCACCGCTCCTGTATTACCGCTTAATCGATTTTTAGGTTTGTTCCCGTCTGTACTAGAGCCCGGCAGCGTGGGTAGCGGGTGTGGGTTGAGGGGGTCACCGCGCCCCTTACCGGTGTCACGGTTTGAAAGGTGCCCCCCCTGCTCACCCCCCCACTACTGCGCATGCATGTATGTATGTATGTAGAGAGTCCTCGATCTGGCCCACAGATTGCGCCTGCGTCCTCCCTTGTTTATATGCTTTACTTGGCCCATTTTACCGCTTAATTCATCTACTAAAGAATGGGTCCAGCCCTTGACAGCCTGTAAGAGAGAGTACAAAATAAAGGCGGGAAGGTTAGGATCTGTCTTTACAACGGGTCTTTCTTGTTATGTTTTTTGACCGTTGTTATGTTCGCGGGGACCTTCCAGACCGCAACACCGGCATACTCACTCCACCCACTCCGCTTCACAAC